>DWJQ01000837.1:0-12529 GCA_018248915.1 Hesperia meskei straton
GCGAGTTCATGTTACTCATAAGGAATCCTAAGTAAAGAAATCTAAGTAACGTGAATGTAAGCTGTTATTTTTATTTTATATCTAACGCTCCCACCTCGTAAGTAGTTCTGTTTGCCGGCTTAATTGATATTTGCCGAGAGCGCCGACCAACAATTTTTGAGGTCTAATTCGTTACTAGATATCCCTTAATACAGGCCATCGGTCCCGGGTCACGCACCCCTCCCCTCGCCCCTCGCCCCTCACCCCTCGGCAATCCAATCGTTCTGTGATCCGGACGCCCCCCGGGAATCTACCATATTTGTCAGCGCTAAAAGAAGAGTAAAAGCTATTCGTCCGAAAACAGATAGCGATTGGCAATAAAAATGATAATGATATTATCGAAATTGGCAATACAACGCTATTTGTTTAAGTTGATGAGGATTAATGAGGCGGAAGTCTTCAATTTAATATTTTATTTATATATGGACTCTATGTAGGTATTAATAAACATGAAACGACAAAAAAACTTTCTCTAAATCTAAATCTAAAGTCGTAAAGTTAAATAAATATACTTGATAATGTTTACGTATAGGTTTAGCACGTACCAAAGTCCTTAACCACATTGCTTTACATAACAGTGACGAAATTCTATGAAGATAGCGTATCCTCGCTACTAGAATTTCAGAAAATAGTTCCATTTAATTAAGAATAACAGTTATTTATTATTCTTATTCTTTGTTTCTAGTAATGGCTTTGAGATCGCACATAAAGCCACCAATTGTACCTTACTCCTTCGACTTAAGTCTTATTATTGTGTACAACAAAGACAATTAGTGCTGTACTGTAATTTAGTAGTAGCTAAATGTAGTGACTCCCTGTCGAACGCTCTCAGTAATGGAATGTAAACCGTGAGACCAAACAGCACCGCAACAACGGCGCTAAACCGAATCAGATTGGACGAGAAACAACAAATATTTCTTCCTCCGTAAATACTACACATAAATTGGTGTTAGGTGTTAGGTATATCCGTTCACATCGCGGCGGTGATAAAATTTAAGAATTTCACGAAAGTTTAAATTTCTGATTTCAGTCTAGGTGTGTTAGGAACATTTATTTATGTACTAGAGGAACCGGTAATCCCCTGTGGAATTATGGAATGAAAGTAGCAAACGAACAGACAGCACCACCCTTCCGCTGCCGCCCATGACTACGGTGACCAACTTAGATCAAGACTCCATTTAGGGACTGGAATGGTTGGTCCATATAGTAGATGATGTTAGAATATTAGTTGATTTGTACCTAGCTACCCCAGAGAACTGATATGGTCGCCTCTAAAAAGTGAACTAAACTGAACCTAAAATTAAAAAAAAATCAAAAATATTCCCTGACCAAATTGCATACTTGTAGTTCTTGATCATTTGACGACCCGAATGCCGCAATGGTTAACACGCCGGATCGCTGTCCCGAGGGTCCTGGGTTCGATTCCCAGCGAGGCGGCGATTTGAATAATGAATTTGAATTTCCGTTCTCGTTCTGGGTGTGTGTCCTTGTCTTGTGTGTTGTACAAGGCACCCACGACACAGGGAATCCTAGTGTGAGGCTTTGAATGTGTAGCGTTATTTATTTATTTATTTATAAACCAGAGCAAAAAGCAGCTACGAACTATGCCGAACCAAACAATAAATTAATTTCTACTGCAAAAATTCTCGAATATTACCGTAAGAAATAATGTTGGAGCTATTAATAGTTTTCACGTGGGCCATGGTGATGTAACCCTGGCGTCGAGTTATGGAACGTTACTGCGGTGTTCTAACCTCATAGGTAACAAACTGGATCATTTATAGAGAACTAGTGAATGTAGTAAAATATATGTTGTAAAAATGTTAAAGAGGTAGGGTATGTCTTGATTTAGTTTAGATGTTAAAAAATCATCCGTTGTTCTGCCACTATCTGGGAACCAGTAGCATACGCGTTTTCCGCTTCCTTCATAGGCACTTCTCACACAACGCTATTTATGAGCTACGTAACTGCAACGCAATTCAATCATTCACTGACTCCTGTCAGTGAACACAGCGAATTTTAAGTTTCGTTGCAGTCGCATAGCTCATAAGAGCGTTGTGTGAGAAGAGCCATAAGGTGCGATTAATTAAGATGTCACAATCTGAGGTCCCGCGAAAAGCACTTTGTCAGACGTTATTTAACAATGGTTACAGTGAACTTTTAATTCAATCGTATTTCTATCGTTTTATCATATAATATTTTTTATGAAATTATTCCACGGAACATGGTAAAATATATATTTGAATATAAATAACCAACCCAGACATATCCTGACCTTCCAGTTTATCTAAGCAATATTGGCAAGATCAAACGCAAAACATACTGTAAAAGTTTTTCAATACGCATCGTATTCTACTCAAGTCCAGTTTTAACTTGGCCGGTTTTTCATTTCATTACACTTTCTAAACGCAGGTCGAAAACTCGAACAGAGTTTATAAACACCAAGTACGTACGTACGTATCTATTTTCGCCGTTGATGTTACCAAATTTCCAAATGAATATGTTGAAATAGGTAACAGAAATAGGCAATTGGTAACAATTGGTAACAGCGTTGAAGACGACACGCCGTAACCTGTATGGATCGCCGCGGCCGCGCGCCGCTTTATTGGGCGTTCGCGTGACGCGGCGTCGTAACGAATCACATGCCACCGTAGGGCCACGACATTATCGTTGTATATTCATAATTATTGCATTATAATATTTTTTTTAATAAATCTTATTATAAAAAATCCACGACTCGCAGCCTGGTTGGTGTTGGCGACAGCGTAGCAAGGGTTCGGGATCAAATCCGGGGCCTATGTGTGCCCCTGCGCACGTATGTACAGATAATATTTACCTAAAAAACTTGGATCTTATAAAGCGATATTAGATAAACATGTAAATATCATTAGACGTCATCACTATTAGGTGGGGCTGTCGATAAGCATTAATTTATTTTAATGTGAAAAAGAATGATAATATATGATGGCCGGTTACAAAAAAAGACTAACAATAATTTATTAAAGAGTATTAGTGACCGTTTAATAGCTGTAAAGCTAGAATTCAAAAATACTATTCTTCATCGCATTTCTGATCCCACTCATTTCCGCACTTCATTTTCGTTTTCGAGTCTCCTTTGAAAACTCGCCGGTTGTAAAGCCTCGCGCGCACGTCCATCCGCAAAACAGGCCAATACGTTACCGTGAACTTTGCCCTTATTCCGATCGCCAATCTGCGAAGGAATTTATTTAGTTTTATTTAGTTAATGTAGACGAACCACCGCAGCTCGTGATCGGATTGCTTTCGTGGTCAAGGTTCACGCTATTCGATTTGATCGATTCGATAGTACGGCCAACGAAACGAGATAAAAAAGAATAAAATTTGCTTCAGAGGGATGTAACTTTATTATCAAATACAAAACTCGATAAGTGAAATACAAACGAAATCAATCATCACTCATCAGTATGTTTATTAGGTAAATAAAAGTCTTTATGGGATCTGAATCTATTTAATTTAATATTCCATTATATCGTTGCAAAGGTCAAATTGTAATGGCAACAATAAAAATAATCAATAAAAAACTTTAAGTTGTCGTGGGCTACTTGAGTTTTCTATCTCCTCGTTGGCCTCACATTAGTCAGTCGGCATCGGCTGACATTCTATATAAATAATAGAAAATACTTTGAATAATTTGAATAATAAATTGAATAATTTGACTAGAAAATACACATTATACATGATTAATAGAAATAGAAAAAGCAAAATAGCATCATATCCCTAATTTTGTATAGACACAATACAATCATTTATTTATTCTGTACCCTTAAAAAGAAACCCCGAAATGTATAATGATTATTTACGTAATCTAGATAACCTCAAAGGAATTCCTTGTGCCAACGATTTGGATTAGATATGATAGGACGATTTACACCTCCCAAAACGTGTGGATATTTCGACCGCTTAAATGGACCTACATTTCTAAGAACTCTGCTGCTTATTTTTTGCTTATATTCGTCACTAATTACCTAAATAATTTAAATTTAATTGCAAATTAAGACAAAATTAGTCTTACAATATTATAGAGGCAGTGACGATGCGAATATCGTCAGCCAGCAAAATGATAGCTATAAGAAATGTAGACTATTTATTTATTACATTATTATGGATTACCCAAACTCACGTATTCAAAAAGAAAATAAAATAAAAATTACGAAATTGTATAATAATGATACTTATATTCTTTTCCAAACAATAGCTATTTTAGACCTCTAACTGTCATCATTTTCATTCTTCTTTTTAACACTAAACTTACATTTACTTTATTGGCGTCTAGTCTCCTCTCTTAAGGTAACCGGTATACGCCATAGTCCACTACGCTGGCTACACGCGAATAGATAGGAATATTGTACCATTTTCGTTCAATCCTTCGTTTCCGTAATTTAAGCAAATAACCCCGGTCAGATGTACACCATCCTTAATTCATTAAAAGACGCTCAGCAAACGACCATCTGAAATCAATATTTTCGCCGCCATGATGGAATTTTTCGTGAATGAAATGTTCACTTTGTGAAATGAAATATGGCTGGCTTTCAGTGTAGATTTAAAATGGTGGGTTAAATGTGAATAGACGCTCAGGTTGGTTTATGCTACGTACACATTGAGCGGTTTTAACGCGTCACTAAGACTTCCAAAAAGCATTTGTAACGTACATACTAGGCACGTACCTATTTACCATTGCAATCCTAACACGGATATCGATGGTTTGCTTCAAAAATATGACAAACGCGAAATGTGAACTGGGACTAAGATTATTCGGTATGTACCTAATGGTGCGTAAAACTATATAACAAAATATGTTATAAAACACCGTTATATAACATGATTTATAAATGTGCACGATATGTCATTAAAAAACACATTGTGTCTTGTTATGTTTCACTGTTAGACAACAATGTTGGTGTGGACGTGTTATAAAACAGAAGTTATATAACATGTTACATAATCTGTACGCACCCTTAGAGTCGGGGTCATGACCTCATATTTTGATACTATCTAGTAAGGGGCAATATGTGAAGGGATATCTCGCTCGGACAAGTGACCCAAAAGCGCTACGCAATATTAATACTCTACATTTCCCACACGACTCTTTTAGGTTCCTCTTTATTTTTCTAATACAAGGACAGGCTATTATTTGCTTTTAGTGTTTTCATTACTATTTTATTAGAAACAGTATATTTTAATAAGTAGGTACAGTAGATACTACTCGTAACTACCCTTAAAGACAAAGATGGTCATCTTTAAAAATTGTTACCGGATTACAACTCGCCTTATTCCAACTGAATTCTATATAACTATTATGTACAACGACGAGATTTTACACATAAAAATATTATAACAGCACGACGTAAGATAAGCTCCAGAGCATGGCAAAAATTTTGGTACTGTATGTACCAGCCTGTTAATAAACTAAGTGTTACCCTATCTCTAGACATTCGTCTGCTTAGAATTTTTAATAACGAAACGATATTTAAAACTACCTTATCTTATTTATAGATGCCAAAATAAGCATGTCAATAAGTACGTTATGTAAAAAATTGAAATTCATAGTGTAGCATGAGTACGGACGAACTGGAGTTTTTTATTTATCTACCCATTCAACATTGACACGTTCCTACACTGCTCTAGAAATTCATTTAGGTACATCTTTTATTTACGAAGCATTTAAAAATGGAATACGATCCTAATGGATGCACTTGCGTGCCTAACTGACCATGTTTAAAATTATTTACTGTAAGGAAAACGTTAAAGAAGGTAAACATATGTAGGTACCTTCTCGTATTTATATACTCTCTTATACTACTGGGTACGTACTATTTACAAAATCTATATACATGAAAACAGTAATATATTCATTCACTCATTCATCAAAACCACGACATCTAGAAAAATACTTGACTTTTAAATATACACTTTAGCAGGATGGCATTTTAATAGGAATCATCAGATAAGAAAGACCCTTGCCATACAATTATTGAAAAATCAGGTAAAATACTTCCACGCCCACCCACTCGTGAACAACAGGTAGAAAACTAGTCCACGTGATAAATGTGCACAGAAAGGGACACATGGCAGTATTGTGGATCAATCAGCCACCGCATTAGCTAAGTGCGCACTCATAACATAGTTACCTATCTACAGCTCCGGCTCTAACACGGTTACCTTGTCTAGCGAGCTTTAAGACTGCTCATGGGCTTTAATTAAGCTTTCATATATGTCACTTACCTCTCTTTCTTTCCTCGTTTCTTCTTTTCGTAAGGCACCTTTCCGACACGATGTATATACGCATGTAATTTGTCGGAGTGACAAATCGACTGTCGTCGAGGACTATGACTTAAACCTGTCACATTGTGGAGGAATACGAGAGCTCAGCAGTTGTGTAAATAATTGTTTACGATAATCATAGATTTCTTTTGCTTACGCTCACAAATATTACATATACGTACTTACATACTAGCATGAACCTATTTAATTATTTTTTTCTCTTTATTATCCTCTGTCCAAAGGTTGTCTAGAAAATAACGTCTAAAAGTAGTTAATGTGATAACATATGTTATGTAATTAATTGCAATACCATAATTATTACAAACTGCCATTTATTTTAAGTTGGCAGTAAAAAACAATCTTCGTGAACGTATTTCGTGATATATGCAGCTTGCGAACAACGTAAAAACAAGCTAGGACCAGGGTTGCAAAATACACTTTAAAAATATACAGCCTACACTTATAAATACGTTACGATGGAATAAGATTCTATACAATACAATATTACTATTTCGGAGCAAAACAAAACATCTCAAAATAAAATATTCACAATAAGAAAACACGAGGGCATTATGTGTTATGTAAATGGCGGTCGGAAAGCTCGTGTGTCGAACTTTTTCAGAATATGTTTTGTGTTAAACATAATGAAGGAACTACTCGTAGTCCACTTGGCAGTGACTGCCTGTGACGTAATACATCGTAGGTCGTGTTTGATAACAGGGGCCTTATTATGAACTCTTAATTCCAGGCAGTTCAGTGTGTGACAGAGACAGCGCCTTATTGCCTGTAAGGCGCTGTCTCTGTCACCCACACGCTGTGAACGTGAACTGCCTGGAATTAAGAGTTCATAATAAGAAAACATAAACATAACATAACTAAACATACACAGAGAGTTAGGAGCATAATATTTTCATGTCCTTTCCACTGCAGAAATATTGTTATACGATGTCTGATGCAATGAAGTGTCGGCTGTAATTCGAGGGTCCTGGGTTCCATTGCCAAGGAGGCGGAAAATCCATCGATGGTTTATAATTATTTTCACTGTGAAAGCTATGAAAATAGAGCATTAGTTATATTTCCGTTACCAAAAGTTCGGAAAAAAATAAGTACTTAGTTTATTATTTATTTCTAATTAATAGCAACCCTAAATTGTTGTATTATTATGCAGGTACTTTGCGTGCAAGTTCGAGGCTGCTGTAGATTCCGAATAAAAACTAAACATCAATAGGAAACGCTAAAATTTGCCCGCAACTGTACGAAATAGTTCACGACTTTTCTTTTATATAACAGCCACTAGTGTTTTAAACGAAATCACTTTATCCTTGCCGCTCATATAGGCTAAGAGAGACCAACGAAAAAATAATTTACTTATAAATCAATAAATAATTTACCGCTAGTTCAGTTACCAAGGATAAGATGGTACAGGGCAGGAAATAGAAATAGATCGTTAAAATAAAATGCTTTTGACCCGTGACTCGGAGGTTTCAGTG
This sequence comes from Hesperia meskei straton, assembly GCA_018248915.1. Taxonomy (NCBI): domain Eukaryota; kingdom Metazoa; phylum Arthropoda; class Insecta; order Lepidoptera; family Hesperiidae; genus Hesperia; species Hesperia meskei. Next base: position 7,830 of record DWJQ01000837.1, read on the forward strand.
GCGCGCGGCGGTCGGCGGGACGAGCCAGTTATACCGACTCGCTATAAATAGACAGACGTTACGTATGCCGCACTAAAATCTCGCTAGCAAGATATCTTTCCACTTAGTGTCTTCAAGAGGAAAAGACTTGCCTTTTTAGAGTTTGAATAACTAACTTTTTACCAAAAATAACCGACTTTAAAATCGATATGTAGAGGTAATTCAAAAACTACCCTTCAAATTTCGCTCTGCATTTTGGATTAGACGATAGGTTCTTTAAGTGCTAAGTTATAAGATAACACACATAAGATAATTGTTTTTTTACAAAAAAATTGCTGACTTTAACATCGACAGGCATCCCATGTAAAATAATGTAAAGTTCCCGTCACTAAAAATTAATTAAGCCCAAACACAAGATAACTGCTGTCAATCGTTGAGGAGTTCCCTCGACTGTCTTTCGGCTTCATCAGATCGACTCCAGACCTTCATGAAATTGTAGCGCTTTAATATACTTGACAAAGAATTGAACATACAGGCTTCACAGATTTACACACCTACTCATGAAGTAAACAGTGAGATATCATTTACTTTGTTCGTCGTATTCGATGTAGTATACAGTACCCCAAGTACCACTTTGTTACTTCAGTAAGAGAATGCCGGTTAATTATCCGTTTAAACAAAGTACTTAAGTATTACTTTGTTATCAATAGTGCGTTCTCATTGTACGATGAGACGCGTCAAGGGCGGCGCTGTCCATTGCATTGTGCACGTTGACGCCATTGTGGGCTGACGGCTCCTTTGTTACCGCTATTCATGCACAAGAACAGACACTGTTAATGGAAAGTTGTCTCGTCGACAGCCCTAACAGTAAACAAGGCTAACATCGTTCAATACAAAAACATTTAGTCTTGTGCCCGTGACTGTACTTTATACTTATACAAACTTTTTTTTACTTGGTAGGTTCTTGCTTTCAGTCGTCAGTTTTTTCTGTGATCCTTTTTATCGACTTAGTTTTACTGTAGTACTGATGTAGTTTTATACAAAATTACCCTTCCCTCATTCCCTCTAAGAAACGATTTTCCAAAAATCCAAAAATTCTTTGGTCAACTGTACTAGTGTGACGGATGGTGCATTCTAGCCACGTTTGACGCGACGTGAAAAGTTTGAAATGTACGGTAAAATGTCATGAACAGACGACAGAAAAAATGATAAAATTGATATGGGCGACTCATATAACGCACAGTCATCACGTTTTCAAAAAAAGAATCACATAAAGCAAATATAAAAGTAAATGTAATGACTAATGATATAGAATCTGGTGTAGTCCAAAGAGCAGAACTTTCAGCCAGGTAAGACCGAATTATATACCTACTCACACACTGAACAAGTATTAGTCAGCATGTCGTACGGAAGAGTTATCGGTTTAATATTCCAGATACTTAATCTTAGTGCACATAAAAGTCTCCAGGAATTTTAATCAAGATTTTAATGTTAAAGAGATTAAAAAGTTGTTATCTTTGTCACAGATCACACGTAGGTATGTAGATGACGTAACTTTATGGTTTAGGATGATAGCGTGACTGTAATGGGAAAATTGTTCATTTCCAAGATACTCCAAGTTTTATAACCTACTTGAAAATTGAAGGAAATTCTCAATTTGATTTTTATAAAAACTAGCGATTGCCGCACGTATTTGAGCGACATCTAACGAGTATTTTTTAATAATTCCAAATAACGCCTATTGACTTTATATTGTTGATTTTGTTCTGAATTCTGATTTTAAAAAGTAAAAAAGTAGGTACTTGTCGATATTGTAGTCAGTTTTTTTGCTTTTAAACAGTAGATTGGATTTACTCGAGATCGTGACGTCACACACTTGTATAAGTATTTAAATGAGTAACCCGTCCTTGCTTCGCTTTGGTTAACATGTGGTTATAGCGAAAACATTTAAGTCACGCGTGGAACTCAGTTAGGTAGGTACTTGATGTCAAACAAAAACAGGCTCAAATACTCTGCCTGAGGATATTCATTCATAGTTAACACATACACACACATACTCATGCACGCATGCACACAGACAGTCTTGCCAGTACATATATAGTACAGTACATATATACATATATATCCTCAATAAATGGACTAATCAAAATAAAAATAATTTTTCAAATCGGCCCAGTACTTCTTGAGATTAGCGCGTTCAAACGAACAAACAAAAAAACGAAGTATAGATTTCTCCCCGCCATCTCAGTGTCGCCGTGACAATGATTTGTGTAACCGGGTTGAAATATCGTTATGTTTATCAAATATTAAAACCGTTTGTCAACATTGGGCGCCCTAGAATCTCCTACCCCAATCTGATGCCGTACCCTTCCGTTGCCGGTTGCCGCCCATGACAACTATGACCGACCCAGAACAAAACTCAAACCTAGATTAGGATGGGTAGTATCGTAAATGTTATTAACAATGTTAGTTGGTCAGTTCGTTACTAAATATGAGGAATGGTAACTGTTAGGGATAGTTAGGTCTGTTAGTTGTCGTTCGTAATAGCCCATTCAGTAATTGTTAGTAATTCTTGCTCTAATTCGGTCACAGATGTGTTGTTTAGATGGATTGACCTTGATATATAACAGTGCTTATTTTGATAGCAAAACACCCATAATTCTGCTTCATAATACCTAACTAAACGTAGCTTACAATGAAGTTAGTCCTCCTAATGAAACAATAATACTCGAACACGCCATTTGAATTATTAATGTCACCGACAAGCGTCCTAATTACAGATCAATTTCATTATAATTTGTGTCTCTACGCGAGATTTGCGTATCCCATACACAAATTACATCAGAAATTCAATTTGCTACATTCCACGCAAAGGTGTTTCAATTTTTTTCAAATTCATAACGACTTATGTCCACCCATAACTTGCAAGGGAAAATAAACCCTACGCACTTCGTTTGACATAAAAGACAGGGCGTGGTTAGGTTGAATAAGTTTTAACGTATAACCTTTACGCATGAAAGCACCAGCCCTTCGACCCAGTTAAAGCGGTCGTTGACCTACACAAGGTCGTCTGGTATCGATTGAGGACTTGTATGAGTTCATTTGATGAGGAAGCACGGTGTACAGACAGTATATAAAGTGAGGATAATCGTTGCCAGTCAACCGTCAAAGTCAAGTGCTCCAATTGAGGACTTGAGAACTAGAATTTTTTTTTTTATTGAATTAAGGTAGCAAACGAGCATGCAGCACCACACTTCCGCTGCCGCCCATGACAATTGTGACCGACTTAGAACAAGACCCAATTTAGGAACCAGGGTGGTTAGTCCAATTAGTAGATCGTGTTAGAATGTTAGTTGGTTAGTTTGTTAATAAGTGTGAGGACAGGGACTGTTAGTGATAGTTAGTCCTGTTAGTTAATATTAGTCTTGTCCAGTTAGTAATGATTAGTGAGAGTCTTGTTCCAATTCGGTCATAGATGCGTTGCTACCCCTGAGGTCTGAGATTGTCGCCTTCAAAAAAGTGAACTTGAGTTTACTTGTCTGTCTTCTTCTTTTTTTCTAGACTGCCAATATATCGGTAAATTTTGGTGATATTGGCATTGGCAACAACGACCACTTACTATTCCACATACCTACTGGTCTAGTTGATTGCTAGTTGTAAATGTACATAAAAGAAGAGCTGATAAGTGCAATGGACCATACAAAAGACAAGAACGCACACCCATACAAATAACAGTTTTTAAGTAACATTTAAATTTCCACCTGGTTAAGAGTTGCTTAAGGAGCCTTCGAAATGGGGTTTGGCTTGATAACCATACATACTTTTGAATTGTAGATATCATTTATATAGTAATGTTTTATATTATAACGTATCAAAAGGTGAAATCCATGCTCAAAGTATTCAAGCTGATATCAAAGTTTGAATAGACAGGACAGATTTGTAAATAGTTAATGATGTGAAAATAACAAAATGTTAACGTACATATTTATCAAATAAAGCAATTATTGATACTTTAAATGTATCAGTTGGAAACTACAGCAATTTTCCACGCGATTGGACGACAGTCGATGTGCGTGACATCGTAAATAGCTTTCGAATACTGTGTTCACTGGTTCGGAGCTGTCGCCATATTGGAGATGCTTACGTAACGACTACATGACAGCTTCGTATGTTTTGGCGCCAAATTTTTTTTCTGATTTTAAACTTTTAACAAATAAAATGTTAAACTTGTTCTATGTAAAAGTCAATCTAAAAAATTTTAGTTAAACAAAAAATATATTAAAGGCTGGATATAATAATGAATATTGCCATAATTTATAACAAGCACTTCTGTGCTTAAGTCGTAAGGTCATAATCGGTTGTTATCGTAAAATACCAGTCGTGAAGCTACGTTGGAAACCTTTATGCGACGTAAAACATAAAACCGGCCAAGTGCGAGTCGGACTCGCGCACGAAGGGTTCCGTACTATAAAGTATAATTAGGTATTATTATTATTACGTAAAAATTGGGCTATGGCCACTTTCCCAAAGGCCACTGTAACCATTGTTTTATTAGCTACACCGCCATCTCTTGGACCAAAAAGTAACTAACCTGAAATATTTATTTTACGCTCACACCCACTTAAATATTTATTTTATTCTGTTTTTAGTATTTGTTGTTGCAGCGGCAACAAAAATACATCATCTGTGAAAATTTCAACTGTGTAACTATTACGGTTATT
>DWJQ01000838.1:0-12527 GCA_018248915.1 Hesperia meskei straton
AGCCGCCGGCAAAAGCTAATACTACATATAATTTACGTAAGCCATAGGCAAACGTTATATTTAATGTTCCAGATCATAATTATAGGCTACTTTTTAGGCGAAGTTCCTACGGGAACGGGAACTACGCGTCTGTTACCTACGGGTCCCGAAGCGAAGCGCGGGTGGCTCTCTAGTAATAATTATAAAGCTGAAGAGTTCGTCAGTTTGTTAGTTTGTTTGAACGGACTAATCTCATGAACTACCTCCTGGTTAGAATTGATCAATTCTTTTTGTGTTGGATAGTCGATTTATCAAGGAAAGTTTAAGCTACATAACATCACACTATGACCAATAGTAGCTAAGCAACAAGTTTACTAAAGCGAAGCGAGGGCGAATATATGTAATATATATATGTATCTATGTACATAAGTTAATACCAGTTTGGCTTTTCGATGATGACATGATGAGCTTGGATTGACACAAATACTTTGCCAATTCCGACGATGTAACAACATCTGACGTGATTGGTTTAAGCCACGAAGCGTGTGATAGCTTACGGGCATGAAAACAATGAACAATGGGATTGTCACTGGATTGGGACCTGAGAGACATTTTGGTTAGATACCTACGATAATGAAAGAGGAGCAAGCTGCATACTCGTACATAGTAGGAGATTGACGTGTCATGCATCAAAAAAGAACACCTAAAACTGTAAGAAATGTGATGGATACCTATTTTGTGAACAAAAATGTTTAAACGATCTAGCCATTAGCCATCTAGGCATAGATAACAATTAGTACGTATTTACTGATAGACTATTTTATAAATCCTTGTAGGGACTTATCAATACTCTTAGGTCAAAATAATATAAAAGCAGATAAATGATCATTTTAGTATGGTGAGCACGTCACTACTTAGGTACGACGGACAACAGGAAAAACGTCGAAAATTAAGGGTGATTGACAACGGATGCGTAGCGTCGACCGAACCTTGTGTAGCTGTAAATAGTCTATTCGTAGGCCAGTGGCAAACATTATTTGATGGTTTTCATGCTTCGGAGACCAAATGAAATCGTCGATCTCGTTTGGTATCCTTATATCTAATTAGTATAGCTTACGCAGTCGTGGGAATGGCATAAAAAGGCGTGGAAGATAAGAATGTGCTTCAAATTCAAGCCTACTTATCGATGAGGATCCTTAAGTACGCAGCTAATGGGTTGAAGTCAAATAAAATTGGGAGATCTTTATATTTTAATGAGCTGTGCCCGCGACTTCTTTCACGCATGGGAGATTTACCCTTCCAACCTCCTCTATGTTACAGTAAATATCTCGTAAATATCGGTTCAACCGTTACAGAGATAAGCCTGGACAAACACACAATTTCTGCCACATACAAATATTTTAAAGTCATTTGCTTGTGTTTTATGTTGGCTATCTTCATGAGGTATAGTTTAACGCCATATGTTGTCACCGTCGAGAGTAATATTCCCACCTTAGAGGAGAGGAAAGGTGGCCGTAGCTCAGGTCCGGTTATAATATACAGTGTATGATCGATGTCATTTTTAACCGACTTGAAAAAAGGAGGTTCTCAATTCGACCGTATACCTAGTGCTTTTTTATGTTTTTCAGCGATTTTTTCGTCGTTTATGGGCTGATTTTGATGATAGTGTTTTTGTTGTAAAGTAGATATGCGCACTAGGGTACGCCGATAAGGACACCAGGATCGGATGATGGCATCTTGGAGAAATCTAGGGGAACTTTCGAAAATTGTAGGAACGACTAGTGTGTTTGTTAATGTTTTCATAAGTAGATTAAAGCGCTACAATTTCATGAAGGTCTGGAGTCGATCTGATGTAGCCGAAAGACAGTCGAGGGAACTCCTCAACGATTATCTGCAGTTATCCAATGTTTGGGCTTGATTCATTTGTAGTGACGGGAACTTACATCTACATGTTGAATTAAGCCATCTGGCGAGTAGTTTTTGGATTATCTCTGCTTATCGAGGTTGAAGTCGGTTATTTTTTTTGTTAAAAGCTATAATATGTACCTACTTAAGATACCAAACGTACACGTACCACCCTTCCGCTGCCGCCCATAAAAACTAAAATAATTGATTTGACACAATACTTACCTATTACATTTTACTTGACTTTGAATAATAATAAGTATGAACTGTGAACTCGTCGAGGAGTCAATTTTGACCACCGGGTTATCGTCGCCTTAATATCGGCAGAGAAACATATCAAACTCATTGTATTTGAGTTGTTAATTATAATCTTATCGCGTACTTTCTAGCTCGAAGAATTGTAAACAACACATGTCATTAGAAAGCTATTAATTGACAAGTTGAGGAAGCCAGTCACCTTTAATAAATTGTAAGTATTGTTGTTGTGCTCCATGCTTTATTACGTTTTATTATATTAATATAGTAAGAGCTCATTTACGTTTAATACCTATCGTTTAAATAACTATATTAACTAGAAAGAACCCTGTTATTTTGAACTCACAAATAGACACTTCAATTGTATTAATATGTAAAGATGTGAAGGTTCATAGTAAAAAATGCATAACCAACCATAGTTACGTTAATGAAAAATACTTATTTCTAAAGTTATGGTCACACAAAACACTGTACGTATCTAGTACGTATGTATATGAAGGCTTAGTCATTTTTTCTGTACTCTCATATAATTTAACCGGCATCGACTTCGGACGAGATTTGACCAGGTTTCTCAACACTACTAAACAGCAACATACTTAGTGCTATTTATTTTGTATTTACATTGCTTCGTTCTTACTTCAAAACGCAAATATTCGCACAGAAAACGCTTAGAGAGAACATAAAAAGCCACTTAAAGTGTACCGTGTTTCTTATATCTGTAGGCACCCTCCGGCTGTCTGACTCGAATCCGTATTGAATACGAAGTATCCAGGCAGATTTTCACGATTTTCCGAGAATCAATAAGCTTTAGTAGTGTACTCCAAAATATTGGGTACGACAAGAATAATTTTGAACATTCTGTGTTCCCATTTCTCAATAAAAGCAAAAAACAATACAGTTCATTTTTTAAAGTCTAAAAATAATAAATTTTGCTCCCAAATAAAAAGTCGTGATATTAGATACTGAGAAATAGTAATAGTTGACGTTGCCTTGTATCTATACTTATGTTATTTATATCTCAAGTTCTAAGAGGCGGATAACGATAAAACATGCACCAGTTCTTAAGGTAGATCTCCAGCAATCAACGATGAAAACCGCATCTTATATTCGGTAAATTTTGCGCAATGCTTCGTCAGACATATAGACATATAGAATCTGGGTCCGTCTGTCTGTCTGTCTAGACAGACGGACCCAAATTCTAAAAACAATATTTTTGACTTCTTTTGACCTTATGAAACCCGTCATCAAATATCTCCTACGTACCATGTATGTAATCCTGTATGTAACACTTAGTAGATGTATGAATACTCTACAGACTATTATACCTACTCATTATCCACTACTCTGCTTAAACATCCTCCACACTACTCAAGTAAGTACTTGAATACAAAATCTGTGTTTTAATTTATTTGTTCTACCAGTAATACAATAATGGGAAGAAATGTTGTTGTATGAAAAATGTTCACCTGTATCAAGCAATTACGAATCTTGTTGAGAATACCTTTTTAATCTCAGAACAGGAAGAAAGGCGAGAAAGTTGCGTTCAGGATAATATAAATCATTCTTTTGTGTACTTAAGTATGTGCACGATAAAATTGGGTAAACATATAAGGATGCAAACGCCTAACAAAAAACGATAGCAATTTCCTTGGGCGTGAACAGGAATAGGTGCAAAGAGAAAACGAGAGCTAATCAGGAGTAAATAAATATGTTCTACGTTATAATATGTCCAAGTAAATGTTTACGTAGCTACCTACACAAGCATTACAACTATTAATGCCAACAACCGTGATTTAAGATGGAAATAACTCACATCTTTATATATTAAGGAACGTTCACCGGAAGCAATTTCATTTCCCCGGGGCGAAGGTTGACCGCCCTGACATCTTATTTCCTGCGAGTAGTCCAGGTTGTCACAGGGCGTTAAATCTCGCGAGTAAGAGCAACGGTCAGAGAGGACACAAGCCGGAAATAGTCTGTCGACCTACGTCACGCTTACTAAAAACGTACTAGCAATAAGGATAAAAATGTCATAGTCACGCTAGTGCTTAATGTAGGTACTATCTATAGGGCCCTTGCACAATTTCTGTAGATTTCTGTCAGTCAGTGATAAAAATGTCGATTTTCGACGTCAATATCTAAATAACCCCGTTTGACATGTGGTCATGCCATTTGGAGCTCATGTTTATTTTGCAGTACGTTTTCTCAATGCGTTTTTGAGTTATGAAGGGGTCAAAGTGGCTCCAAATTAATCGATTAGTACCTACTACTACACACGGTGCTGCAAGCCAGTTCTATTAGTTAGTACTTGGCTTGACACGCTACCGCGTGTCTAATTTCTTAACTTATTTTATCATGACAACTCAGATTCATTTGAATTCAGTTCAATGTATTAAATCTAAATTTCAGAAATTTTGCAGATAAATTGTACACAAGATACCAGTCCATATGTAGCATAGGTACCTACATAAAATGAAAAATGTGTTTTTTATACCTACTATCATATTCAAAATTCATGCATTCACTTCAATCGCATAGCACTTCAGTTTGATCTTACTTCGCTCACTTTTAAAAGACAGGCGACCAAAGTTATAGTGAAGTAAAATCGTCTAAATTATCTTCAGGTCATGCAACCCATTTCAACTATAATGTAGTGACGCGACAGACAACTAAATATTCTCTTTTTCCAATACTGGAATGGACCACTAAAAATAGAAGGGACCGCGTCAGTCATTAGCCCTTCTCACATATTCTGTTACCGCAAACCAACTTGACAAAGGAAATCCTTCAATCGTAAAAAGGTTAAAGCTTGTATACATTCAATAAAGCATAATATGTTGAACGAGGAAAGGTATGTTGCACAATGGACAAGTACAAGTACGTACTATTAGTGAAGAGAGGTGAAGAGCAAATCAATTGTTACTGAAAATTTCTGCACAATGCAAATGAGTTTGAATAGAATGTCTCTCCATAAAACAATGCAGATGAGTTTGATTTAGTAATGCGCTTTACTTATACTACACTAGATTTCAGGTTTGATCGCCTTTTATCAGGATGGTATTCTTTCAAAATACCAATAACTGCTATTTTAGAATGGGAAATTCTAATACTCCCAAATTCGAATTAATCAATTCGCTACCTAAATAGTCGTGATTTGTGTAATGTGGGTAGTAGAATGATAATTAAACGGACAGAATTTTAAGTAAATTACTGATAGGAGGAGACTGAAACTACAAACTACATAGCTAGCTGCTTTGATTTGATTACGACCAGAATACTCGTCTTCTCACAATACTTGCTCCTGCTCAGGGGAACTCTTCTTGACTGCTGTATTGATTTTGCTCAGTGGCCTGAAGACTTGCTTTCTATCAACCTTCTTGGGTAAACGCCCAACGACATCGATGTGCCATTGAGAGCAGCACTGTTACTTCTTCCTTTCCTCTTTCTTCATTTCTAATCGGAGACGCGTCAGTGCTACTTTTGTGATACTAATTGCCCATGAGCGATTATGACTACTTGCCATCTGCTTGTTAGACTGGATTATTTAACTATTACATGAATACAATTTATTTCTCTACTCGTTTGTAAGCTAAAAATTAAGAATTAAAATTAAAATAAAAAGGTACGCTCTGTGCAAATTTTGTTCTACCGCACCCTACTAATTCGAATCAAATCACTAGTATATTACCAAACAGAAAATACCTTGTTATTCGTGTTACAAACACATTCACTAGGTGACATAATTAATAGTCGTAGTTCTAATTAGTCCATTTTCCGAACGAAAGCGCCTAGCTGGCACACGTTACAGATTTTTCTACGGGAAAGTGCCAACATAAAGTTTTATAAAAACCTGGAATACTTGACATCTACTTCAAAGAACTCTTTAAGTTTTAACTTGTGAATAAATTACGTAATTAGTTATGACGCAGTAAATAAGCAGGTTTAATTAATTTCAAATTAGCAAAATATATTTGACATTTGACATAACAACTATTTGGATGACATGGGTCAGGATATTTTACATTCAAAGTTGGAATCATAGTCCATATGAATAACGAGAAATAGATGTGGATGTGCCTGACCTCAATTAGGGCGTCAGAATCTCGAAGACTTTTGGCGTTGTTCCCTTTGGTCTAGGTCATCAAGTTGTTCAGTCTATCCCGGGTAATCAAGTATAGATAGTAGTCGGCTAAGCCATGTCTTAAGGTCTTTGGGTGACGTTCTAATTTCTGACTCTTGTGTTGACTAGCCCTTTCACCAATCCGGCACAACATAATGGAGTGTTTCTAGGCTTCTTTATTAAGATGAGTAAGTCATGTCTGTACAATGGACAGAATGGACTTAATATTAAGTCCATTATGGACAGCGAATGTGTAAACAAATATCACTGTTGTGATATTAGTCTATATACGAAATAGCAACGTCCCCAATCGAGCATATAAAGATTGAACCATGTATTAATGTAATGGCCAAGTAATACGTCGCACCTGATAATATCACAAAACGTTAAGATCATTCCATATTGGCTTCATTCCAAAACCTAACTATGTTCATGTGCGTAAAATTGTAAAAACTGCGCTAAGAATTTCACGCTTCGTCGATTCTGGACATAAGATTTCTTTTGCGTGCGTACATAAGATTTACTTCCATGATTTTTTTTTCATTTGAAAACGCAATAGGTAGTTTTTTTTATTATAAAAAAATATTTTTGTCATTAAACAATTATACAAACATACATAGATTGCGTATCTTTGGTGGCTGATTTTCAAAATTTAATAGACTGACATATTGCGTCTTACTTATTTTATCTTGTTTATGCGTCGTATTGATTGATAATATATTTACTCAATAAAAAATATTATTAGAAAAAAAACTAAAAAAAACAATAGCAACGAATACCCAAAAAAAGAGAAAAACAATCTCTACAATTTAGTGTGAAGTGTAAGCTGTGTAAGTCAAATTATCACTTGCGGGGGTGTTCCTGCGCAGTCGAATAATCGAGCAAAAAAGGGAATACAGAATTACTCGTAATTACCGGTGAAACGAATCTGAATCGTTTCCGAGTTGGTGTAGGCGCCAAATCTAAGACGTCCTTAGCACCCATGACCGGAGAACAAATATTTATCTGTGACATAAATGTCCGCTTCAGGCGCTCCGGGTTTCGGACGCGGCACACTCTGCGGGAAATTTTATACCAACTGGGATACAAGTCGTTTTAATGATAACACAATAAGTTCTATATTTGTTTCAACTTATACCAATCATTATCAGCGCATTGTCCATCGAATCCAAGCAATATTACAGGCGGAAGTATAGCTTACATTAGGGTGATTGCATAGTCAAGCTTACCGCCAACGCGGTTGACCGGCGCGCGGATCACGAACTATAAAGTCTCTTGTACCCTTTTATAGTGAAAAGAGACCCGCGCCAACGAACCGCGCGCGCCTTACGTCACATGACAAACATTTGTAGCGCAATTCATCGGCGCGGGTTAACCGCGCTGGCGGTAAGCTTGACTATGCAATTACCCTTACACTCATCTATACACACATAACATGCTAAACATTATTTCTTAAAACAATAACAGTTAAGAAATATGTTAATCTAGAACATTGACAACTAACACCCTTGAGGTTTTTTGGATTCTCTGCAACCTGATAATCTTGGTACTTGATGATTAACAAGACTTTACAATTGTGTAGACCAATTTTTTCCCACGTACAATTTAAAAATGTAGGAAGACAATTAAATAGCGCATAGAGTGACACTTGACTGACACCAATTTTGACTTACATAATCGAACCCCAATACATTGAACGTAAACAATACCTAATGTTCACAATTTTCACGAAAGATTTACGTTTGATATCGGACATTATTTTGCACGTGTATAGACGTACCTACTTATCTCCGCACTGCGTCCCACAAAACATAGTTAAAAGCGGTTTACCTCAAATATTCCTTTTAACATGTACCAGTTTTACCAGTATATTTCATTCCAACTTTTATTCACAAATTGTATTTGATCGGCACCGACAACTTGCGTCACTAACTAAAATACATAGATGTATTTTCCCACAGGCGCCAAGTGAAATATAACTTCAATAAGTAAAAGTAATAAAATAAAACGCAATCGGCAATCCATTAAGAGATAGATCATTGTACATATCTCCCATTGTGAGAAACCAAACCAAACCATTGTATCTGCACGTATCTGCGTATCTGCTTAATGTATTAGAAGTCAGCCCATATTTTTCTTTATCTAAATGTTTCATTGTAAGAAAGAGATTCAGCAACAATGAAGATATAAGTAGGTATTACATACATTTGGAACATAAAATGGTTCTACGGTCATGTCGTTAGTATAAACATTCCTCAAGCTGCAATTAAAATAAATTTTATCTCAAATAGGGTCTGGTATTTGGTTACGAAAACGGAACAAGTATATTTTAGAAGTTTCGATTCCAAAAGCTTTCTTGTACACAACGTGGCATCGTCATTTTTTTATATTGTATATCCATGATTAATTTAAGATCCATCCTTTATTTATTTGACTGTGTATTATATAAATTGAAGTAGGTACCTAAGTATAATTTGTATTACGTAATATTGTATGAACATCGTAAACAAGACTTTAGAATGAAGTAAAATTTAATAAGGGTAAGTACATAACTTCAACAAACAATATTTATTTTATATTCGGTACATGTAGATGTTTAAGTTTCGTCTTAAACTTGTGTACGCTGTTTAATATTGAACGATATTAAAATTATTCAAATACGAAGCCCGTGAAACGGTAGTAAGCGGTTAAAACGAAGTGTTTTCGTGAAAACGGCGCGTCTTAATAAGCAAATAATATTACCTCAGGAACATAAAATTTACGAGCCAGTTATTCCCTGAGACGTAAACAATGCTTAACTGTAGCTACTTGGTTATTTAGTTATATCTTGATTATCAGATTATATTTAAATGCATAATTTTACTCTTCAAATGTACATATATATGTAGGTACTAAACTCTTCCTAGACCTTTCCTAAACCTTTAACTATGCTGAATTTTTTGTGTATGTTTCAGTGAGTCTCTGAATGGTTTAGCAACATTCAAAATAAGAACCGATAGATGGCACTATTGTCTGGATTTACTGAGAAATCAAGTAGTGGGGACTTCGAAATGCTGCCATGAAAAATGTAGATATGTGATAAGCGTTTATTAAATTAAGAACTCTCGTCTGCCAGATCGGCTGGTTACATGCATATTTTACAACTCATATTCATTTGTGAGTAGGTACTAAATCATGCCAAATGATGCATTCGAGCAAAAAAATTCTTGTCTGTAAAGTCAGTTTACAGAGGATAATTTTAGGTGATAACATCATAAAAAACATTGATAAAAAATTGCATAGGTATGTACTTCTATGAATTTAATTCAATCTTTATTTTTGCATCGGTCGATTGAGTGGAAGAGGGACAGATGGGAAATAAGCCGAATGCTTTTTCACGCTCTCGCTTGCGTGCTCGGCTCAAACGAAACGTTATACTTTTTCGTGCATGCATGCAGACAGTGTTCATTGATTAATAAGATGTTATCAGGTCAAAAGTTTCATAGTCGTATACCGTTTAATTCGGAGTTCAATTTGATGAAAATTCTATACTAAAGGACATTAGTTCTCAAACATAAAAGGTACCAAGGGTTACATTTTGTTAATTTTTTAGAATGTAAAAAGCTTACATTTGAACAATTTATCTACATTAAAAAGTAACTTCTCGAAACTGTAGAATGAACATGAACATAAAAAATGTATGTCAGACCTTTTTTTATAATGAAGTAAAATCCAGATTTGTTTGCAAGGATTTCCCAGTAGGCCGTCTGGCGGGGCTACATTAATGAACGATTCACGCCATACGGTGGAAAATCGCTACCTACCATCGATAAAAATATTTGTAATTTTACTTACTTCATTACATACGAATTAAAATTAAAACGACCTATACAAAAACTCATTTATTTAGGTTGCACCAATTTAACAAGTCGGATTAAAATGCTTCTTGCAAAGGTCAATGTTCAATAATAAAAAAATATTTCATAGCTTCAATCTAGAAATCTGACTAGGACTACCAAGGAAAAAATATATGTAGGTACATTGTGTTTCCTAAGCACTTGTAACTTTCATCATAATCTACCAAAACCTTGTTAGTCAAAGAATTCGCGTAGGCGCTTCGCGTTTTACTGTGTTCATCGTAAAATACCTACGCCCCACGCTTTTTTACTACAATTGAATTATTCCAATCTTAAATGAAATATTTCAATCAGTCATTATTAATTACTAATTGTGCCCGCGACTTCGTTCGTGCATTGGAGTTTTTTCCGCGTCAATCCTGATCCCGCGGGAACTCCGGGATAAAAAGTAGCCTATATGTTGCTCCACAACCTCCGCTATCTTCCAGTGGAAGTCCCATAAAATCCGTTAAGTCGTTTCTGAGATTAGCGTGCACAAACACACCGACATAAAGACATACAGATATACAGACAAACAGACAAAATTAAAAAAAACTTGTTTGAATGAACGAATCGCGTTCGTTGATTTGCCTATCCTTGGGCCTAACTACAAGTGGACGAATTTCCGTTGTGTCGGTAGTAAGGTGGCCTTGAATTACAAAGTAGTGTGATGTAGTACGGTGTAATTAATCTGGTCCCCACGTTTGGCCGAATCGCATTAATAGGATGTCCTTAGTAAAATATTTAATAAAAACGCGGAATCCGGCGCTGCGGAAGGTGCAGCCCTTTCGCCCTTGTGTAACAAAGCACAGACACCCACGCTCGTCTGCGCAGCTTCGGCTTGCTTGCAGATGTTGGGACGGCGCATTAAAAACCAGAGGCGTTTTTCAATCCGCCGCGCTGTTTTGTAAAATAGCAAATTTTACAATTTGCCTTCGACATAATATATTTATCGGACTTTCTACGGGTGTCACACAAAGTTTTATTAAGTGGGTGCTTTAGTTTCCTATTAACTTCATTTTTTTACTTACAGTCCGATGCTGAAAACACTAGAAATATGAAGGACGAGAACATAAACTTCTATGTAATCACCAGCTTGAATAGAAACACGTTGACATGAACCGTCGTGAGAGATGTGATGCTTTAATTATCAGCTCTTTTGGATTTAGGGTAGTAAACGAGCATGCAGCACCACTCTTGCGCTACCGCCCGTGACAACTCGCCGATCCAGAAGAGAACTCAATTTAGGGACTAGGATGATTAGTCGAGTTAGAAGATAGTGTTAGAGTCTTAGTAGGTTAGTCTGTTAAAAATGTAGGCACAGGGACTGTTAGTGATAGTTAGCCCTGATTGTTAAGTCTAGTTAGTAATTGTTAGTATGAGTCTTGTTCTAATTCAGTCACTGAGATGGTGCTACCCTTGAGGACTGAGATGGTCACATTTAAAAAAGTGTAAACGGATCATTGAAACACATCAGATTCAAATTTATTCTAGCCTAGCTAATTGAAGCTATTTTATTAAAATAATTGTTTATGCTCAGTAACAGGCTGTGATATTGATACTCATACACAAAATTACACATAAAGGGACTGAATACGCCGGACAACGTAGTAGGGAAGTTTGCAGTTAGTAATACAATACTTGGAAAGTTTCAACAGAATTTCACCGCGATCCTAATATTATGTTTTCTTACTTTTCCAATTTTGTGCTATTATTTCATTTCCCTTTCATCTAACTTTTGTAATTGAGAAAACAACCGAGAGCAATAATGTTTATTCGCTTTTTGTTGTATTCTTACTGTTAAAGGCACTTGAATATAAACTTACTAGAGAACCGCCCTCGCTTTGCCTCGGGACCCGTAGGTAATAGCCGCGTAGGTCCCATTCCCGTAGGATTCTCGAGATAAAAAGTAGCCTATAGGTATGTTATACTGGAACATAAGTTATAAGATTTACCTATGACTTAAGTTAATTAACGATACATGTAGGATTTGATAGCATGATTCAGAACTTGCAAATTAATTTTACTAACTCCATCTATTAACAGCATCCGGAACTAAATATCTAGCAACTAACAAGACATCGATCTTCCCATGGGAATGAGATGTTTTTCCGCGGTAAAAAGTAGCCTTCGTCACTCTCCACCGTCCCAACTATCTCTATACACATAAATTATATCATAAAGTAGCCATGTTGCGACGTAAAAAAGTCACAAACAAACACACTTCCACATTCATAATATTAGTATGGATATGGATAAGCAGGTTATATTGTGCAATGACCAATTCTTCAGCTAAGGCAAGACAGGACGACGAATATCTCCGTCTCTCTATTTTGAAACGGGATGATCTATGTCTAGGGTGTCCTGAAGGAAAAAAGTTAATTGCTTTGGAC
>DWJQ01000839.1:0-12523 GCA_018248915.1 Hesperia meskei straton
AAGGTGATTACTAAAGATTTCGTCTCTTTCTATCCGAGGTACGCTCTGAAGCCTGGCTTCTGCCCTCTAGTGTAATATCTCTATGACTGCGCTACGCTGATACTGATACATTACCCGTTTTTACTATACGGGTAGTCGCCCGCGTCTGGAGGTACCTTTACTGTTTTGTTTTTTATCCGATTGTGCTACGCTGGCACAGTACCCATGATTACTTAAAATAAGGGTACTCGCAATATGTATTTTGGTACTGTGCTGATATTTTCGACCCAGTTACATAGATCGTGGTCACATTACATGGCTAAAATACTCGTGTAATAAAACACAAAAAACATGCTTTTATTTATAATGCTTCCTAAATTTTAAATACAAAAAAAATATCCAATTGTTCTGATAACTGTTGAAGACTTCCCTTGTCGAGAGCCAACCCTGATCGTAGTATTCTATCATGCTTGTCATAAAATTGCAATGTCATCGGTTTCACAATAACAACCATTATCTCCATCGACAAGCCGTTAATACCTAAAAAAATTGTGCGTTACATAAAATTTTGTGTAGTTCATATACAAACGTTCCGCAAAACTGAGTAAAACGATACCCGGTTGCGTTCTGAAATCACTGCTACACGTGTTGGATGCGAGAGACATCACTCAGCTGCTGTCACAGCGTGCAGCGACAAAGCGAGCCCAGCGAAATGTTCCTCTATCATCGGACGCTCCTTTTATGGCGCCGTTCCAAATCCAATACCGGGCCCATCAAATAATCCATGAAGTTATCTTGCAATGCTGCTTTAGCACTGCGTTTGTTTCGTGTATTAGGCTATTTGTGTCAATGCGATTTTGTACATTTCGACTATCACTCGAAAATCACTAAAATTGTTGTCTTGATAATACAGGCTTTACTACTTTTAACAGACTCTAAAAAAGGTGCATATTCTCATTTCGACCGCTTTTTTCTTTTGAGTAATTACGTGCTGGGTGAACTGATTTTGATATTTCATTCTCAGTAGTCAGGTATCTTCTTGTTTGTTGGCTTTAAACATTAAAAACCTTTCTATTTACGAGATTTCTTTTTAACCAAGTCCGTAAACAATGATGGTCGCTTACAATCACGTTGCCTTTTTAATTTGTGTTGTGTTCTTGGGATAATTTCGTAATTCAGTTAATTAGGTAATCCTCATTAAACATTCTTTTATTAATAGGCCGGCTGGCAACTCTATGCCTTTCTTTGTTTTGTTTTCCGCTTAATCCTATTTTAAGCCAACCAAATGATGTTAACGGGACCCGGTTTTTTAACTTCTAAATTAATTAGAACAGGCAAATTTAGTTCGCTGATCAGTAATACCTTTGTTTAATATTATATTAATAATAAAATCGATAATTCGTTCAATCATAATAGTCGAAAGGTATTGAATGTAAATATCTACAATAATGAGCGGAAGTTAAAGTTTATTGTTACAGCGACGCTCTTAGTTACGCCTGTGACAAGTCTTACCCTGTTCAAATGAAGTAAAACGTAATCAAGTCATAACATTACCTTAAACCATTCAAAGTTGATTAAGCAAAATCATGTCCATGTGTGCAGTAATTTGGAACAATAATCCATTATGTTGTCTCACAGCCGTCACCGCGTCACCGAGGATTATTCCGACGCGGAGCAGTAGTGAGCCAGTCATGTCTGTGGGCGGCATGTCAAGCCGGGAAATGATGCCGATGAAGGTTTATCAATCAAAGTTAGATATTGACTTGTAAAAAGTAATAAGGAAACTGGAGAATATTTTCCGTCTCGAGAATAATGAGATTCGAGATAAGGAATAAATTGATTTAGTAACGTTATAAATAAATGAGCGGATGAACAGCTTACAGCTGGTGAATGTTTTAATGCGAAGCACGCTTGTGTACTTAGCTAAAAATAGAATCTTACTTAAGTGTAGTAAAAGGCATTGTAATGTTGGTGCAGATAAAAGAACATTTAATTTAGTCTTTATATTTAATGTCTGGTATGTACCTTAGGTACCTACTATGTACAATCTTGTTTTTGGAGAACCTCTACCTACAAATCTTAAAAGGAAGTCGAATACAAATTTAACAAGCGTGAAAAGATTGTAATAATTATTTCAGTGTTTCACTCTAAGCTAAAAGCTAAGCTACAACCCACTAATGGCCCACTACTGAGCACGGGTCTCTCCTCAATACTGAGGAGGCCTAGAGCATACTCCACCACGCTGCTCCAATGCGGATTGGTGGAGGGGTTAGTGGCCAACCCAGTGTCGAAAGTTTTCAAGCCGCCCGAAGGCCTTCGACATGGCTTAACGATTGCTATCAATCGATAACAACCGGGACCGACGGCTGTACGTGCCCTCCGAAGCACGGAAGCGCTCAAGAATATTTTGCCACTAGCGGTCACCCATTTATGGAATACTGACAAGTAATCGTATTAGGTATGCAATTCTATTGCATAATCTATTGGTACGGTGCTGTGATGCTTTTTGCCCATAGGAGCGCATATTCATATCGATGATTGCTAAAGAGGTTATGAAATCCTCCACATTCTCTTTCATGATACAGATGTATTGTGAAAGATTTTAATATACCTGCATGGTTAGTTTTGAATTGTATTTAGAATTAAATCCGAAATGTTTTAACACATTTTATCTGCAGAGATGTTGAGTCAGTCGGGCTTCGCTTTATCGATTACTTAATTAATAACAAAATCTTCAAAGTAAAGCCTGATAAAATTAATTCGCTTTATTTTGGCGGGCAATCAGTAATGTTTTCAACAAGACATCCATTAGCAGCAGAGTCATGCGCCATGCCACCAAGGCATTCCTCAGCGCGTTCATTGATTACTGACATAAAACCATAACTATTCTATTTCTCGTTCCTCAAATGTCAGAAGTTGCAGCTTCGCAATGTTGTAGAGTCACGTCGCTCTATTAGTGCTCGTCGATCACCACAGTGACGGAGGCCAATTAGACAGCTGGAGCTGGCTGGAGAAAAAACTAGGACATCTGATAAAGGAACAATAGAAGATGATGCTGTGGAATTAGTCGAGCGGTAATAATTCGTTATTGATGATCCTGTGAAATTCTTCTCTTCAGGCCCTTTAGGTATGCGAATTTTTACAAAATAATATTTTTATCTTTTAGATTAACAAAAATTACGTCGTTTGCGGGGAACCTATTGTAATATTTGGATTGTGGAGGATTCAATAGGCATTGTCGCTGTGCTTCCTTCCGTAAAACAATTGATATTAATTCTTGATGCAAGAAATTTTAACATTAGGGGCGGGCCTAATTTTTGTTCGGAATTAATTGCAAGCGCATCTTTAAAACACATCAGATTCCTCAAATTCTTTAAAAACGTCGCTTTCAAAGCTTGTAAAATTGAGTTATTTATAGCTGAACTACATAAAACTTGTGGTATTTTGTGAATGGTTATAAAATACTGTGACCACAAAAATATCTTTCAGTATGCTAAAACGTAACCAAACTATGTAATTAGAGCATTACTATCCTCTGGGTTAAACAGAAATTTAATGAGAAGATAGAATAAAGATTTACTTTGAAAAGAAGAGACGCATCAGCGAGATTGAAACCACAGCATTCACTTAGCGGTTAAGAAGGACGAATTGCATACTCACTTTAACTACAGAACCACATGCAAGTCGTAGTGAATCTGTGAGAATGAATTACGAATATGCACAAAAAGAATAATGACCGTCGAGAGAACTCGGGAAGTATGTCAGGATTATAACAAGTGATGTACTGTCATCTCTGTCATACAGCGAAACAGACGGGTGAGTGAAAATGCAGTCTGTGTCTGACATGTTTCATCGCAGACGAGAAGCGAATAGTATTTTTTATTAAAAATTGTTGTAGATATAAACATATTGGATGGTTTGAATATGATAGTAGTTAAGTGCTTGTATGAAGTATATTAATTGGTTTATTAAAAAATAAGCTGATATCAAACTCTAATTATCTCGACTTTAAAGGCGAGATTATAAGGCTTTATAAAGGACGACACGACAAGCTCTACCTTTCGAACAAAAAAGAATCTTTAAAATAGAAACACACAGTCAAAAGTTATGAGGTAATGAGCATTAATTAAATTCACATGATTGAGAATAACTCAAGAACTGACTGTCAGATGTCGCTCAAATTATGGTACTAGCGCGCAGTTCTCCCAGTACGAAGTTCTGAGGTAACATACATAAGAAAAAAAACATACAGACGAATTGAGAACCTCCCCCTGTTTTTGAAATCGGTAAAAATATGTGAGAGCAGTTAGTCAAATTATTCAAAAAATGTTATTTTTCCTAAGTTTTAATCGGTTTGCAAAATAAAAAAAAGATAAGTTCCTTACAATCCATTAGTAATTCGCAGCTCGCTGACTATGAAACATCACTGTAACTCAGGGAAAAAAGTTAAATTGCTCCGAACTTTTAAAATTTAACTGCGCGCGGTTTTTGCAACCGAATCACGGATGCGACGGAACGAACGCGTGTCGCAGTGTCGAAATGTGCTTGGAATTAAATACCGAAAACAGATTTTAATTTTGCGGTTTTCCAGAATAATGTAACTGTTCGGGTACTCACTGTTATCGCAAGGCTTTATTGGAATATTCAAATAGATTTGATTGATTCGATAGGTTAAGGGTCAGTAGTATAGACCTCAACTTGACCCATTAATGAAAGCTTGTGAATGTTACGGAGTTATGCTTAAATATCAAGTATCAAATTGTAAGTGAAAACGGCTGAAATTCATACGAATATAGAAGTTTAGTAAACTTGTTGTTATATCTAAACAAGAAATAATATTAAAATCTTAAAATATCATCTAGTTTATTCAAAAGCTGCTCTAATCTTGAAGGTAGGGCCAAACCCTTGGAGTCTGCAGCGGATGTCTTGTCGTGTTCCTTCTAGAGGCTTGAAAGCCAGCATTTTCTCTTCTCTTCCTTCTTTCCTCGGTAACAACGTGTCGGTGATGACATTGGTGTTAGTGACGTCTATTGGCGACGGTGACTATTAACGAGCAGATTGCACGTTTGTTTGTTTGTCGGCTGTCATATAACTATCTATTTCTTCAGCACCTAATTCAACGTACATAGAGTCATAGAGTTGGTTCTTAGCTTGAAGCCCAGCAGCTATCGTATCAAGGCTGTGAAACTATTGAACATGAATTAAACATTTTAACACAATAAAGTGATATGGGGAACATGTGGCAATACCAGTGGCTTACCAAGACATGAAATTATCGTACATTTACAATAATTATTGTACGGTTGAATCATTGGTAGGAACTATTTCTGTAAAATACGTGGATGTAATAGAATAACGCCGTAATGACACAGCAGATAAAATGGATACTATAGCGCATAGAGATTTAGCTGAACTGGCACTGCCATTCGCTAATTGAAACACATTTGATCCAGCTTCGGCTAATTGATATGACTTTCAAATATTTGCTGCGGGAAATGGTGAATGAAAATCAGAAACCCACACCTAACTTTGAATTTCTGAGTGATTACTGTGCAATCTATCGGAGAATAAACGGGCAATTTAGTCATTTTGATAATAATACGTTTTTAGAAATATATAGATGGACGCTACTGATCAGTAAGCTTTGACACAAATATATTATTATGTGAATCATTGAAAAATAATAACGTATAAGTATGTTGTTTATAACTTCAGCAGTCATTTCATTCATTTTTTATAAGTAACCGAAGTCGTGTTTAATAACTAGTCAGCTATAAATAAGGAAGTTGCAATATTTTGTTGCCATCAAAGCTCAAGCAAGTTATTATTGAAAAAATAAGTTCGCATCACTGATTCCGCAACAATCGTTTGTCTTGCCAATGTTTGGTGTGCTGACCCTAAATTACGCTTTATTGGTCCAAGTTGCCCTGTAAGTAGCTATTTGGCACGCGCTTTGGAGACAACGTTCTTGTGTAAAAATAATATCTGTTTCAATTTTGTTACAAAAAACTCCTCTGCGGGGTATTATACAAAGCAGCAAATTAATACCTTGACCGTTTTCTAAATCTTGCTAAGAAAATTTTAAATTTGCAAATAAAGGACAGTATGGAGTCTCTCCGATAAAAAAATGTCGTGCTTTTAAATCTCCCATAACTTTTGAACAGCTTGTCTTATCGATTTTGATGGCATTCTCAATAAACTTAGATTTCTTGTAAATGTGAACCATTACAGCTCAGCAGATTTTGAAATATTTCAAATAACCTTAAGATTAACCTTAAGGTCTTGTGTTATTCGTCTATAATTTAATCTATTTCTTTTTTTAAAATCTTGTGATAAAATCTATTTTTTTCCAATATTTTACAATATCTATGATAAAACCATAATACCTAGCTAGGGAGCCCAAGAGGGGATTTTTGGATTTACTCGAGCGCGTCAGATTAAGGTACAGGGGGTGCCTGGTACCCAGTTAAGTAGCTCCACCAAATATGAGCCTCATATATAAGTTCGATTTTTTTTGCACATTATAATAATGGTAGTGAGTTTGCGTCACATCGAAATCCTCAGATTATTGAATGAGAGCATTTTTTAGGTTCACTTAACCACTCCCATAGAAAATTTGACGTGCTCGATTTGATTTTTTCTCTCTCATTTTCAACCCTTAGGTACGGTCACCCCCATCAAACAAACGATCAGATTTAACATAGTACATTATTAAAAATACGTAGAACATTGATGCTTACAATATCTGAAGCGCTCGAGTTTGTAAACATGGACATTATTTTTTTACATATTCAAAAGTCTGTAGCCGCTTCCCCTACCGATGAAAAGGTATACATTATACGTATAATATTTTTTCTTCTTATCATCTAAGCTTTGCAACCTAATAGGTCTCTATGACGCACGAGTAAATCCACATTTAGCATCGTCGGCTGCCGTACCATAATAAAACTGCTATAAACTAACTGTTCAGCATATAGAAAAAAATAACTAATGCGTTGCAAATACCCATCTTTCAGCTATATTTGTTCACATAATTGACAAATTGACTGATATTGAAATGGTCTATAGGTCCGGTCTGTTGGCAGACGACCACCGGTTGATGACCATACTAGACGCAGAGAAACGGGCGCCACAGCTACCTTCTAAGGAGCACAACTGTACAACCGGAACGTATACCTTCGTATTTAGTAATACTTAATCAATTTGTGTTTTAGACAACCTTTAAAAGATTATCAAAAGTGGGAAATAATTATTGAAAATATAAATATAAACATAAATATGTGACTACTTGCACTTAACTGTACTAATGCCTACATAGATTAAAATGGTTCAACTGCAATAAATGAAAGCGTATTTTTCACGCTCAATGAAATTATATAGGCACTTTTTGAAATTCATAAAACCTTAGAAGAGTCAACCCACAATCAGTCAAGCAACAAAATTATCACACGCAACCAACATACCAATAGCACGACAGTTGTCGTCTTTAAACGCGATGTGTCTTTAACTTTATCAATGTGTGCAAATAAATGCACTAGATACTTATAAGTAGCCACTTTGATAATTGCTAGAGGACGTTATGACTTGGTCTTGAAATATAGATGTCATAACGCCAGAGCCTGGTAGTAATATCCCTCGATATGGAGGTACATAGGGACTGCACTAGCGGTCATCGCTCCCTCATTACGGCTCAATTGCCTAGTTTACGCACTGCAACTACGCAGTCAAGCCGTCACGGTCAAAATTCACATAATAATATAATCGTCGTTGTTATTACGCACATAACAAATAATAGCAATGTTGACGTAATAATAATAGGTACATTCATTGTTAAGTAATTTGATATCGCATTGAGAACAATATAGTCAATAAATTATTCAAATGTAAATTATAAGTAGGTACGTACGTGCAAATGGTGAAAATTGGTGACAACCCTGAAATGATACGAAGGGGTTTATTCGTATGTTAAGTTTAAATATAACGAACGCATAACATTTTTTGTAGCAAAATTACCATATCAAAAAAACAACCCCATAGTAGTAGTAAGTAGTAAGTAGGTATCGGCATTAATTCCTAACTGAGGCAATTATGTGATAGATAAAATTTTCTTCTCAGGTAAGTGAGCGCTTGTGAAGTTTTGTTTTTGTTGTCCATACCACTAGCAAGAAGGGGATACTGAGTTTCTAAGCATTTTTGCTACCATATACCAGTACATCTATTTCAATCAAAATTAATTATCTGATATCTACTAAGTAACGCAACATTTATCAATGTGAGAATGACGTTTAAGTTTCTTCTAGGTACTACAATTCTGTTCCGGTCCGGTAGAGAACGAACCTGTGATCACCTACTCAGAAGAAAAGGTCTCTCCCAACTGAGCAATATAATTCTCTAAAATAAAATCATTGGAAATAGACACACAGATCAATTACTGGTATGATGAGCTGACTTCTGAAAGAGTATGTAATTTAAACAGAACAAAATGATTCATAAAAATATTATTTCCGGTTTAAATGTTATCCGCTCCAGTATGCAGCTACGGCGAATCTCATTGAAGATACAATCAAGAGTATTCAATCAATATGCCGACGCTGACTAATACAAAATATTTTCCGAGAAACAAGAAAGGAAATCCGCAGATAACTCTTCTAAGTATCTATACTCGTATATTAATTGGATAGCTCAATGTAGTGCGAATAATTCGCACTAAAAGAGCTAAAGCGCCACTATACGAAAAGTATGTGAGTTGATTTGAAATTTACCAACCGTCAATCATATTGACGTTGTTTCTAAATAAAAGCCGTTAGATGGCAGCATTGCTGTATTGTTTCTAAATGTAATATTTAAGTATTTTGCAAAAACAAAAGCAACAATAAATTTTTCAATTGTTGATGCCGGTAGAACAAGCAATTATCTATAAAATGATATAAAATTTATGCAAAGTAATTGTGTGGTTTTTTCGAAAAAGGGAGGCAAACATCTTAACCTTAGCGTATTAATATATATGATAATAATAATAATAATGATAAGATTAAAATTTTACAAAAAGAAATCGACTTCAACGTCGATATATGAATAACTCTAAAAGTACTCATCAGATGTCGTTCAAGTATATGTATGGACATGAAAATCAACAGCTTTTCAATAAAAAAATTCAATGTTGGTCCATCCAGTAAAAAGTTATGAAGTAACGCGCGTACAATTTAGAACCTTTTTTTTATGAAGTTGATTAAAAAGGATTAATATTCGCGAATGAGAGGGCCTAAAATCGACTAAGTATCAATGTTTAATGTCCATTTTACTAACAAACATCCATTAAAGTTAGGTGAAAGTTCAATTTAAAATGGATTAAAAAATATTTTTACACGAAGCTCCATATCAGTACCATATTCATATTTATTTTTCAATTTTTACGGACAACAAACTTCTGTTTATTTTATACATTCGTATTTGATTAGGTTCGTAAAACAATAAAGATTGGAGCGAAGATATGATTGCGTTGTTTGATTGTCTAGTTTTGAGTTTGTCAAATATATCTGCAGTTCATACAAATAGAAACAACTAGTAAATCCGTCCTCGCTTCGCTTCGGGAAACCAGTTTCTTTAAAAATCTCTATAAATTTTAACAAATTATGTTATTCCGATGTCTAAGCCATATCACTGCAAAGTTTCATGAAAATTCGTTTAGTAGTTTTTGCGTGAAAGAACAACAAACACACACACACACATCCTTACAAACATTCACATTTATAATATTAGTAGGATAATATAACCGTGCAGCTTTTGATCGATGTGGTCAATAGCAATCGCTTTGTTTTATGCTCACACTCGAAAAATAACGTTAAGACGTGATATTTTTAATTTTAAACACTTTGAACAAAACAAAAACTAAATGTTTCAAGCGCAATAGTATTAAGTTACGCCGTTTCTGATGTAGCCACAAATAAATGCATAGACAACCAGAACAAAAAATTAACTGTATGGTATATTATGGCCTTTGGGCGTGGAATCATACACGTCCATTAACTCGGCCCCTGGAAGAGTAGAGTCACCTTCTCTACGGTTTCACTTGGGTAATTCCTGTCTGGCGCGTCCACGTCGCGGGGGTGGGCATCTTACACTCTAAGATGGCTAAGTTCAGCAGGGACCCAGTCCTGCGGGGTATAACGCAGAACCCATGCCCAGGGTTACGGGTGAAGACCTCAACGGTGGATTGGGCGGAGACTGTGGATGTCGGTACGGCCAATGCAGCGGAAGGGGCGAGCCACAGAGGCTTGGTTTCTGGATCCTGATGGAGGGCAGCGGTAGCCATCAGTACTGTGGTGAAGCGTAAAGATGTTCAGT
This sequence comes from Hesperia meskei straton, assembly GCA_018248915.1. Classification (NCBI taxonomy): domain Eukaryota; kingdom Metazoa; phylum Arthropoda; class Insecta; order Lepidoptera; family Hesperiidae; genus Hesperia; species Hesperia meskei. Next base: position 10,324 of record DWJQ01000839.1, read on the forward strand.
CTGGACCGGTTCACTAACAGAATTCTACAGGCACTGAGTCTGTGGAACCGCGATGTAGAAAGCAACGGGAAACTACTACATTAACTATTCCCACGAGAGTTTAACGATGAGAATGCAAGACAATCCAAATGTACGTTTGCCTGACGATCCGCGTAGCGACCGGCGCTTTGTGTTTTCCGGGACTCAAAGTGTGAAATTGGCTACCGGCCGAGGGAGTGTAGGCAACCAGGCATCCCTTGGAAATCATGCGACTGGAAGAGAACAGATCCAATTGCGTAAAAACATCCGCTTAGGCACATGGAATGTACGTGGACTCCTCGATGAGGGTAAATTACACATCTTGGATAACGAGCTCCAGCGTTGCAATAGCATTGTTACAGGTCTAAGCGAGACTCATTGGAAAGGTAATGGCCACCGGGACTTGGAAAAACATACCATCTATTTTTCAGGAGACGATACCAACAGCTATGCTGGAGTGGCCATTATGATCCCCAAACAATGGACTAAAGCGGTCTTAGGTTATAACGCGGTCAGCAATAGAATTATAACAATGAAGCTCGGTGCATCTCCCACCCCATTGAACATAATACAGGTGTATGCCCCTACCAGCACGGCGAAAGATGAAGAAGTAGAAAGTTTCTACCGCGATATCGAATCTGCCATAGCAACCATACCAAGCAAAGAGCTGCTGATTATACTAGGTGATTTTAACGCCAAAGTGGGTGACACAAGAATGGATGAAGGCTTGCGGAATATTGTAGGCAAACATGGTCTGGGCCAAAGGAATATTCGGGGGGAGAGGTTACTCCAATTCGCGGCCGATAACAATCTCACCATTATGAATACAGTATTCAAGCACCACTATCGACGACTGTACACCTGGACGTCCCCTGATGGCAAACATCGAAACCAGATTGACTATATACTCATAAGATCTAGATGGCGAAGTTCTATTATGAACGCACACACTCTGCCTGGGGCTGACTGTCAATCTGACCATCAACTCCTTGTATGCACCCTAAAACTTAAGTTACGAAACTGTATACCTCGTAAAATTACCAGGAAGCTGGAAATAGTAAACCAAACAGCCTTTTCCAACCAACTGCTTGCGGACGACAAAACTGGGAGCTTAAAAGCTCTAAGTGATGACCCTGATTCACTTTGGCAATGTGTAAAAAAGCAAATCAAAGAAGCTGTACGCTCTACACAGCCTAGCCGGACTATAGGCAAGCATCAGCATTGGATGTCGGACGACACCTGGTGTCTGGTAGAACGCCGTCGTGAAATGAAAGCCAAGGGTTTATCTGTACAGGATTTGAATTCGATGAGTGCTCAGATTCAATCTTCTGCTCGCAAAGATCTCAATAATCATCTAAGAGACATCTGCCAAGAGTTAGAAAGAAACGCAGAACGCCATGAAACCAAAGATTTATTCAAGAAGATTCGTTACATAACTCGCCAATTCAAACCCAAAACATGGGCTGTTGAAGATTCATCCGGAGTGACTGTAACCCAAATCAAGGACATTGTAGAGGTGTGGAAAAGTTATTGTGAGCAACTCTTTACCGATAGCAGCACAACAACACCGCGGGACATCAGTACAATTGCGGAAAATGCGCCCAGTGCTATAGAACCATCTATATTGAAGAGTGAAGTTCGAACCGCAATAAATCACCTGAAAAGGAACAAAGCTGTAGGAGCTGACGATATCCCAATAGAGATATTTAAGGCAATGGGCGAATACGGAGTTGAAATTATGCATGTTATCTGCAAGAGCGTTTGGGAGACCGAAAAATGGCCTCAGGACTGGGCACACTCCGTATTTATACCACTGCACAAGAAGGGATCAACAAAAAAATGTAGCAACTACAGGCTTATAGCCTTGATTTCACACGCCAGCAAAGTGCTCCTTCATATCATCAACACCAGACTGCAAGCTTTTCTGAATCCTGAAATAGCTCCGGAGCAGGCAGGATTCATCAAAGGTCGAGGAACAAGAGAACAGATTTTAATACTTCGACAAATTATAGAAAAATCTAGAGAATTTAACATCCCACTCTATATCTGCTTTGTCGACTTTCGTAAGGCCTTCGATACCGTAAAATGGCACAAATTATGGGACGTACTCATGTATATGGGAGTACCTAACCACTTAGTTCGTCTCATACGCCGACTCTACGAGGACGGTACTGCAACTGTT
>DWJQ01000840.1:0-12520 GCA_018248915.1 Hesperia meskei straton
TATATTTTATGAAGCTAGAAGCCAGAAGTACTAGCTTGCTAGCTTACTGACACTAGCTTACTATCCTAGCTTGAAAAACTAGCCTCGTGTATCTCGGGCATAAGTGCAAGTGAAACGATAGATGCAGCGGCACTCCTTACTTGGCGCGTGGAGGGGTTCTGCGTCCGCGTCGATGCAATTGAACGACTTTGCGTAACTTGCAATGTTTTTAGTCGTTTTTTCAGTAGCAGCATAAACTGAGTTCTCAAACCACGTACGTAAGGAACACTTCACAACAACTAAACTTTCATTAAAAATGCAATCACTTTGAGTAAACTGGATACACGTCTGCCATCAACAAGCACCCGAGGCAGTATTTTATATTTAGTTTGGTTATATTCACTAGTATTTTTTATGGATTTGTTACAAATTAAGCTCATAAACCAACAGACACAGTCACAGTTGGTATCATAAAGGTGGGCTGCATACCCATTTGCTGCCTTTTTCCATAAAAATATCAAACTAGTTAGTTACTTAGTTGTTAGTCTATATATGTATATAGTTAGCTGAAAATTATACCCACAAACCTGTATAAGAAAGAATGTCTCCAAATTGCGTCTTCAACAGGGTAAACACGTACACAAGAGTACGCTTAAATTCAATGTGAGTGGTGACTGATTGACAGCGCCGGTTACATATTCTGATCGAAAACATTACGTTTGTTCTGCTTGTTCTGCAATTTCTCGGTAGAATTAGCAGTGGTAAGTTAAATCTTCAACATAATAAAAGTAACTCATGCACATTTAATTAAATACTAAATAAATACTAAATAATAAATATAATAAAGTGAAGTTAAATACAAAGTTTGAATGAAAAATACAGCCACAATATTTTTTCGTAAGTTTACGCTGTGATTCATCTTTTTTATTCAGAAACGATTTTTTTTTGCTAAAATAAAGCCGCTATTCTAGGTTTTTCTGGCACACCTGACGTATTTGTTAGTCTTTTTAGAGTTTAAAACTTTTAGTGGAATGTAGATCTATAAATAACAGTAGTTGAGAAATTTTTATGACGAACAACAATTGAGAATGCTGCAGTATTTAGTATTCAGAAAATAAAATTATTATTACAAATAACTAAGTATTATTATCAAGAACTTCTGTTATTCATTTACTAGGATATGAAGAACAGTAACTTTAATGATATTTAATACGACAAAAAGATTACCTATGTAGATAAGAAAAAGAAATTTGATGGTGCTACACCTAATTTTTTTAACATCTGACACTTTGTCTCTTGTTGCTCCAGATCATAATCTGGATCTCATATTATACAAATCGAGTACTAAAATCATTTCACGTTTACGGAGTAATCCTCGTGACATTTCAATTCAGTATCTGTACAACTTATTTGTCAGTAAGTACAGAATGCAGAGGTTTAATCAACCACAAATCGAGCCACTCTAATTCAATGACAATCGTACGTGGATTGGTTTCCTAAGAACTTACTCGTAAATGGAAAGTCTCTGTGTTCTGGTTATACCAGCTTACTGGTATTACCTGATTTAGCTTTAGCGATTGAACGCTGCTATTTGGCAGGATCAGCCAATGCTAGTATGCTGGTTACTCGAGCGAAAAGCGAATAAATCGTATTACCGGCAAACGAGAGGTGGCACTCCAATACCCATAATGTATGTATGTAAGTAAGAGCGGTTGGAATGAGCCTTGCTATGAATAAATATGAAAAAAGATGTATTAAAGCCAAAGATCGCTGTCAATCAATCTAACTTTTTTGTATAATTTTGACTTATTCTTATATATTTTTTATTTGATTCTGTTTAAAGATACTAAACAGATAAGTTATTACAACTTGAAAATAATTTATCAAAATTTTTAAGAAGAATTTGTTCGAGCTGGAACGACGCCTATTAAGTCACTTACCTTATACGCTAAAGCAATATTTCATAGTAACGGAAATAACCAAAATAATGAACAAGGATACGTTGATTGAGGGTAAATTGTAAAATATCGTGGCGGCGGATCACGTAAGTCCGGTCGCATTAGTTCCGGGGGCACAGCGGTCGAAGGATGTATCGCCGGAAGCCGCTCATACATCACGTTTTATGTGTGACAAATAGTCTCGAGTTAGGTGAAATTGCTTTTCGATCCACTCCGACATGTAATGGCAGGTCACTGACGCGTGACCTTACTCGTTTCGTGACTATCTCAATTTGCGTGATGCGATCATCAATCCCTGATATACTCGTCTTTTACGTACCAGGATGTCTGTGCCTTGGTTTATCTTGTACAACGTTAAAATCTATAACTGTTGTAAGTCTTTTCTTGGATCGTTCCTTACAATTTGAGGGACGTAGGGAGCAATTAGTACCTATTTAATTTGTTATACAAATTAGGTTTTTGACAAGTAGTGCTTGCATTTATAATTTGCAAGTTTTCAGCGAAAGTTTATTTATCCATTTCACTCTTTACTTCTTCATTATTATCTCCCCAATTTTTATTTTTAGAAGTAGAAACTTCTTAAAATGACAATAATAATTGCTTTTTACAATTCCCAATCCTGTAATCCGGTTGTCAAGATTCCGTCCTCTGCGTGGGTGATCTCGGTTGCTTTTCTTCGCCTGATCAATTTTATGGGTCAGATAAATGTTTTCGGGCCTTAGGTGTGACGTTACTTTTATCTCTCATGGCAACCACAATAAGTATAAGGTATCTAATTGCGATGTGTGTGAGTGTAATCGATTATTATTGTTTTATTATCATTAACTTATTTTATTAATTATCAGTGATACCAACGTTGCGTAACCTAACCTAAAGTTTTTCCTATTATATGTTTTTTCTATGACTATGGCCTATACCGCTTATATTATTAAAAGAGACTCGTACTTAGCAGTGGGACAATAATGGTTGCAATTATGATTAATTCGTGTATTAGAAAAATATTACGTATGGAATAAATATATTAATATAGCATATTAAAACATTTTGTTACATTAATTTGTACGTGTCATTGTTTACGGTTACGGTACCTACCAAAAGTTTGTTGCGAATTAATGCTCAGGGATTTCGGAGTCGGCCTTTATGTTTACAAAATGTCGCAATATTAAGTCTATTTTGCGCGTGTTATGGCAACTTTGTGACTTTTTTATTTGTTTACATTATGGAAGAAGAGCTTTGAATTAGATCGTCTGGTCGGAGCTTATATACATAAAAGAATGCGGTCTGTAGGACAGTGTATAACAGTGGCAGCGTTGTCGCTGTTCTATTATACTCCGAGCTACCCTTGGATAATACACGAATCTTTTATTCAAGTGCCCTGCGCCCCGCAACAAGAAAATAACAATGATGAAGTCAACAACAATGTCTCTCTCGATGGTATTTTGATGGAAACGCATCATTTTAAATGTGCTCTGTCGGAATGTACCTACAATGCTAAGAGATAGAAACATATACATAAATAACATTACCTACTACAAATAGACTCAACGCCGTGATGCAGGATATTGTTTGCTTAAGCCAGGTTTTGATAAAGCTTTAGTGAAAATAAAAATATATTGAATAAAATCTACATAATAATTGTGTTATTCGAGCGTTACGAATCTGGCTAATACTTTATTTGTATAGACTTTCACTGCGCCATTGTCATACAATATTGGGCCGGTAATTTAACTATCATTCGAGTTTATGTATTGAATCGCTGATCCGTGCCTTTTCGCTAACAGCAATAACACTGATAATAGTTGTCGTTCAATTGTTTTTGTTATCCAGACCAACATTTTATTGCCTTATTGGTATGCGGGCCCACGGCTAAAAAGGTTCCGAAACATTCAATAAAATTTTATTTCTGTTTAAGAAAAATGACCGACCCTGGATTTTCTGGATAACGCTAGCCTTGTCAAAGATTTCAAATGATAAGTCTCGGTTGATATGAAGATGCTAATACCGTTATAATGTCTTAGGCAGGTATACATTTCAGCTTATACATACCTTCATACTACTAAATAAATACTTATAATTATTAAAATCTTACGTAATATATGTACAATAAAATTAAGCAGAGTCAACCTACTTTGCTTTGACAAATGTTAATAAATAGCCGTAGGCTAACTTTTAACGATATTAATATTGTTACTTTACAATTTGTAAAATATTGTAGGTACTTATAAATGTATACATTATTATTAATCATCGTCTTACTTTTAATTATTAAAATACAAATTGTTAAGAAACAAAAGTAATATCGGTAAAAGTTAGCCTAAGGCTATTCACATAACAAACAACTGGTTTGATCCCTTTCCGGGACATGTTTATTTGACAAATGTTTGTTCTCGGCTTGGATGTTTGTGATGTCATATAATATTTCTTTTATGCCACCTGCGACAGACAAAATCCTAGTGTAAAAAGGGACACAAACAAGAATAAAACTGAAAACGGTCCCAATTTGTTTGCATTGCCTACGTGTAAAGCTAATCGAGAATAATTATACTTTTAAAAATGATGTGCCTACTGACCAGAATCAAACAGGATTAAAATAACAATTTTCAAGAATTATTCGATTCGACTCAATATCGATTCCGGAAAATTATTCGAATTACGCCGCCTCTTTATCATACTCTGCGTTCTGAATTTCTCCATGATACACCAAAGGGTTGCAACCGTATAGAAGGTAATTTGTATGTGGTTTACCTACCCAAAATTACTTTCACGAACCCTACTTTCTTTTGGACCAGTTTGGAGTCACCATTAATCATATCGCCATTATCTAGCGATTCGATATGTCGGGGTGTGATGTGCGTGAGAATTCCGTCCTTATGAGCATTGTGACTATCAACTTTGAACATATTCATCTCGTACATTATTCTGTTCGCTTTATGTAACGATATTCTTCCCGTATTTAATACCATACCTTATATAAAGAAAGGGTAAGTATGTAACATTTATTATTATTTCGAAAAGTACTGAAGGGATGTTATCTTTTACTGTTAGTTTAATATCATTCCTATTTTTTGTGTAGGCACCGGTAAACTGCCTAAAACAGTAGCACGATTTAAACATATTTTCCATAATATTTTGTTAGTAACACACGTTAGATATAGAAACTTGTCACCAACACGCGTTGTAGCAAAAAAGTTGACAACTTTCGTTTGGTGGAGATTCAGTTTAATAACAATATTTTTTAGATGCTTATTTTCCCCATATCAACAGCAGATATTTAAAATGATCAATTATTATTATTATAAACCTCTTCCGTTTCAAGTGACTGACATACTAAACACAGCCGAAACTAAAAAACACTTGCGAGTGTAGGGCAGCAGGACTAAGAGAAAATTTTTGAAAATCCCTTCTCCTAATCTTAAAGGCATTAAAAAGCTTGTAAGCGGAAACTATTAGTTCATTCAATGGATTCACTAGAAACTTTGTGTACAGTAGTCTAAAATTGTATGTTCATGTTCACGAAATACTAAATAGGAATGTCGAGGGTTACACATGTATTATACATGTAGGAGCGCTGTAATCGTAGAACATGTTTTGAGAATGGATAAGCTAAAATGCTAAGCTACAACCCACTAATGGCCCACTACTGAGTACGGGCCTCTCCTCATTACTGAGGAGGCCTAGAGCATACTCCACCACGCTGTTCCAATGCGGATTGGTGGAGGGGTTAGTGGCCAACCCAGTGTCGAAAGTTTTCAAGCCGCCCGAAGGCCTCCGACATGGCTTAACGACTGCTATCCATCGATAACAACCGGGACCGACGGCTTTACGTGCCCTCCGAAGCACGGAAGCGCTCAACAAATTTTTGCCACTAGCGGTCACCCATCCGACTACCGACCGCGCCCGCTATTGCTTAACTTTGTCGATCGTTTAAGATCGACGCAAGCCGCCGGGCTATGAGCGCTTCGAGGACATAATAATGTATCCCAAACACCTAATGATGTATGAGCTGGTGGCAGGCTGTGCGAGAGCTGCCGCGCGGCGCGGCGGCGGCTGCAGTTCAGTTTCCAGGACAACAGGACCTACCACCAGTACTGGGCGAGTGAGGACTTCTCCGAGCCTGACATAGGTTTGTCTCCGGGACCATCATAGTCATAGGAAAAGTACATTAAACTAAAATATTAATTTTGTAGAATTACAATACCTACAAGGTAAAATGTTACCAGCATCTAGAACTAGCAACGCTGGTTTTCAGTAAAGACGTTAGAGGTAGCACTTCGACATAATGGACTTAACAATATTGTGAAATCCCGGCAAAAACCTGCCCCTAATCAATAGCTTAAAACCCTTCTTCATGTAATTATTATGTTTATATCAATAATATAATGATTATTAAAATCATCAATGTTTCCGTGAAGCTGGCTTTAGATACTAATATCTAATATCTAGATAATAATAGTGGGAAGTACAATACTTTAGAGATTTATACTGTAATCTTTCTTGCCTGGCAACGCATCGGTATTGTCCTTGATATTGAAGACGACCATCGGCCATGGTTTCCCCTTACCATCAGGTCGGTTGTCATCTTGTTTTCCAATTATGAAATTGATTAAAAGGCAACACTGCTGGATATCTAGGAAAAGTATTCCGTTTCGAATAATTTTGGAAAACTAATTTTAAATGTACTGATGCTTGCAATTTGGTTTTATAAATAAAATTGTATTATTTCAGTTTGTGCGTTCAACCAGAGCATACAAAGGTCCTCGATGTACAACGGTAAGGACACCTGGCCGACTGCCGTCAGCTGCATCCTGAAACTGAAGATCCCTTTCATCATCAGCTCCTACTCCATCGAAGAGTTGTCCAGAGACATCTCCAGGGTCAAGGAGTGCGCTGAGCTTTCTGGAGTCAGTTTCAAAACCATCACTGAGCCCAAAATCAACCCTTTTGCCAGCGTGAGGCCCGATAGAAACTTCATCACTGACGATGAAGTTCCTCTACTCTTCAAAAACTATTGCTTTGTAGTCCTGTGTGGCGTTTAATGTGTGTGGTTTGCCTGTTTTCTCTTGAATGAATTTAATAAAAGGATAATTGTTAGATTTGTGGAGTTTTCTTTGCTTTATCTTAATTTTAATAAGTTTTGACATTTGAACTGACAATTGAGACCTTGGCTATAGGAATATAAGAATGACTCATATATGTGTAAACTGTACGAAAAAATATAAAGGACAAATCGTTAAGAAAACAGCAAATATAATAGTTAATAACATCTATATTTATTTCTCTTTTATGTACAATACATTATTTACAAAATAATATTATATCACAGACAACAATCTTACACATAACTCAGTACGTTATTGTGATTAAGTATTTATAAACCTTGTTTCACTCGGCCCCTTTGGGGTCCAGCTCACTTCTTGTCACAACTGAAGCGCTCGACGCTTCAACGATTGGTATACTTATATATTATATAAGCAATTGTATATACTTAAAAGTCCCGAAAAGAAAGCCCCGTTAGAAACAAACCAGAGACATCACAAACACACTTGAACACAGAGAAGTAGAAAATAACACAAATGAAGTAATTTGACGCATTCGCCATCTTGAAGCCCCATTCACCTAGACAAAAAAAAGTTAATACATATTGGTCCACCAGAAGCCAAGCACAAGGAAACAGATGAACACAAATATAAAGCACACCTTATTTAAATAACATAGGCAAAGCTGAGAAAGATATAAATTTAGAAAATACGATAACAAAGCTGAAAATATAAAAATCTGGTGTTAGGAAAAGCATTTATTAGGAGAAAAATATACCAAAAGTCCAAAAATAGTGCAAATTGCCCAAGTTAGTAAGTGTTTAGAAACAAATAATTAAATAAGCAGTGAATTAGTTAAGTAAAAGTAAACGGCAAGTTATCACAATGTTAGTAAATACAAAAGTGCCATATTATAGACTACAAAGTTATTGGCAATGTATTTGGTAATTATTTTTTACAGTCAGAAACTGTAGCAAAACTATTCCAATCCAATAAATAATATAATTTAACTAACTAAAAATAACCCAGAAGAGGCAAATAAGAATGTTTCGTCAGAATAACATGGACGTTATTATAAAATGGATCAGATTATGAACGGAGTTGATAACGGTGCCCTTGAATAGTTTTGCGTCAGTTTTTGCGTCAATTAAGCGCAGCCATACACCAACACGGAACTATACAGAAGTCAATTCATCCGCATCGGATGAATCCCTTTGTTATTTATGCAATTACTATGTTCATGCAATCATTGTGTCGTGGCGAAAGGTGTAAGATTTTAATTTTGGTTTACTTATAACAATGGAAATATTAAATTTAATATGATGGGTCATTCCGTGCCATTAAATACATTTTCTATATTACTCTTAACAAGCATTGACTGGATTTGTCTAATGTTACAAATACTGTTAGAAATTAAATAAATCAACATCTTAAAGGGATAAAGTGCTATGAAATGTATATAACAACCTGCTCCGGTTCGGATCTTTGAATGAGCGAAGATTCTGTAGAGAGTTCCATGAACTCTTCTCTAAAACCTATTTCTTCTTTCTTATGTAGCTTCAAAAGATCTGATATTCCTGTGCTTAATTCTTCCATATTTTCTGTAGTAAAGTTTATACCTTCTGTAAATATATCACTCTCTTCATGGATTTCATCTGTAGAGCTAGAAAATAATTCATCCACGTCTGTTACAGTTGCTTGATCATCAAAGTTTATACTATCAAAATTAGAGGTGGTATTGTTCGTTGACGTTTCAGTGGTGCCCTCTGCAGTATCAATAATAATAAGATGAGGATCCAATGAATCAATTTCTTCGATAGTTTCACTGGTAAATTCGTAGCTTCCTGTAATTTTGTACGTAGTTTCAGTTATATTAGGTTGGATTTCTGTGAAAACTGTTGTATCTTCTTCTCTGGCTGAAGAGTGGGATTGACTTTCCGTTTCATTATTGTTATTTATATTATCTAAGGGATTTTCCGTTACCACATTAGTTTTATTTGTTTGTTCTTCAAAGATATATTGAATTGTAGATGTTAGAAAACTACTAACACTTTGTGTTGTATAATCTAGAGTCGTTAGATTACTTTGAGATTCATTACCCGTCATTGGATTTAAGGTAACATTTTGTGACACATTATTCTTGTCATAGTTTAAAATACCGTCTAAAATACTGTTTAACATAATTTCCATAAGTAAACTCCTGTTTAGATTTGAAATTTCGTTTTCTAGTTTTGTTTCATTGTACCCATCCTTCTTTATCAGTTCCTCTTCTACGAAATGGGAAATCTCTTCTGAATAATTTGCTGGTGGCACCCAGGGAAACTTTGGATCGATTGGAATAAACCTTGTATTTACTACTGTTGTGTTTTCAATGGCAGAGACATTATGTCCGATATAAAACATGTTTGAAACTAAATTAATATTGTTTAAAGTTTCGTCACTTTCAGTAACTGGATCGCCAAATTCAGTCGTTGAATAATATTCGTCATCTTCTCTTGCAAAAAGCTTTGTGTATTTAGCCATGGCCGGCCCCAGTGTGCTCTGCACATAGTTGAGCAAAGCCTGACATTTATTGACGGTGTTTACATCATTGGAACTGCCCCAAATAATTACCCCAGAAGCATTTGAATTATACAGAGTTTTCAGTGCAGTGTACAAGTCGACCTGAAAATTAAAAATATTTAATTTAATACATTTCTCTTAGATAAAACAAAAAGTGAAGTAAGAATTTGCAGTTTGTTTTCATTTCATTCCTATCGTGTACACAACTTTGATCTCTTACTAGCTTGGCTGGATTTTAATCAACTGATGGGCACTACCACTATTGAACACTGGTCTCTCCTTATTATTGAGGAAGCTTAGAGCATAGTCAACCACGCTAAACCACTACTGATTGGTGGAGGGGTTAGTGGCCTATACCCAAGTATCGCAAGTTTTAATGCCGTCATTTGTCGATAACAACTTGGACCGACGACTTTTTTATGTGCACTCGGAAACACAGAAGCGCTTAAGAAATTTTTGCCACTAGCGGAGAAAATGAACTAACAAATGGGCCGATGGCAAGTTTTCACCGTCACACCAGTAACGCTAAATGTATCATCGACAAGTTGATCAAGACAATTGAGTGCTACTCACTACTTAAGCGACTTTAAAAGCACTGAGGAGGTCAAATCGACTATAATTTTTATATGTAACTTTGTACTGAGTGAACAGATTTTGATAATTTTCATTTTAAAGCTGGTGCTTGTCGTGGGAGATCTAAATTTTAGATTCATCTGCTGAGTAATTTTCAGTTATCTGTACTTTTCGATTTTGATATCCATTATCTTTAAGTCATCTACTCTCAGTGACATCTGTCGAGTACTTTTTGAGTTATCTATACTTTTCCGTTTTGAAGTCTACTAAGTCTCAATCTACTCAAGGCACCTCACCTCAGTCATAAACCCGCCGTCGCGGTACCGGTACCAGAAGTAGGGCAGGACCGGCGAGAACCGTCGCCTGACCCGGTTGGCCTCGCGCACCCGGCCGCGGATCATGGCGGCCAGCTGGGCGGTCGTCAGGTCTACTGAGCTGTAGACTGACGGGAACAGGGCTGTGCTCTCTGACCAGAGCCAGTACGTGCTGTGAGAATGGTACAGGTTAGAGATGTTCCGTGTTTTGTGGAAAGAGCTTTGAGTTGTGTGAGAGTCAGTTATAATCGGGTCCGTTTGTTGGTGATACCAGCTTCCTTCTTAACCGGTAATGAGACAGATTCATATATTCTGATTGTAGTGTAGGAGACCCAGACAAAAGGTAAAAATTAATTTAAGTTCATAATTAAATGGTCAATTGAAAAGCAAAGAGACAATGTTGACATTACAGGAGATCCCAATGTCGCACTGTTTGTACTGGTTGGATACAAATTAAGTCTTCATGGAAAAAGAATAGGTAATTAGGTCTAGCAAACATCGTGTAACCTTTACAAACTGTCCGATATTATCACAATTATTATTTGAACAGTTTGAAATTAGGACAGGGTTCAAACCACTGTACGTATCTCCTATTTTCGAAATCTTACGCGTAGTAGGATTTAATTATCACTTACGTCGGCGAAATAAAACATTTCTTCGTAAACTTATACATCTGAGAGTTCTCCACCAAGTTATCAAAGCTGTGTTTAGTCGACACACACTTGGTCAGTGTGGTGCAATATGGCCTCTACACTCTCATCGCGAGAGTGTTCCAGTTATGTGTGGCGACGATAATGACGATGTGAATGACAATTGTTTAATTAACGTTAATTGCCGTACCCATCATTCTCCTTGTTGACGTTGTCAGCACACTGCTCCACCTTATTGTTGGTGCCCATGTTGAAGCAGTACGGGAAGCCGTAGTAGCCCCATAGCGCGCGCGGCCGCATCTGCTTCGCTACGGACAGCGTCGTCTGCATGAACGCCCGCGCTGACGCTTCGAAACGCTGCTTCGCCTAGAAGGTGAACAGTCAGAGTTAAGGTTGAAGGAGAAGTATTGTTTGCGAGAATGGAGAGTCAAATGACATCAAATGACTCATCGAGCTTTGGCTAGAGATCTTAAAATCTCTCAGATCAGCTCTTTCTTCGCCCTTCTTAACTCTTTGTTGTTTTTGGTCAGCAAGGATCGGTAATGCTTTTGTGTGATGTCAGTGGGTGACCATCAGGTGGCTCGTTAGCTACTAGCTACTTTATCGTTACATTAATAAGAAGTAACAAATACAAATTATGTACTGTTTGAAATCTGCCGATAGATCCACGTCAAGCACAATAGCTCTTCAAGCTTTGTAACTTCCTTGTGGACGTTATACTTGTGTGTGCTCGTTTTTATGATGATAAATTGTTATAAAGTCTAGGTTTATTAGGGGATTATGAAATTAGTTTTAACATATAGAGTTCTGAATATTAGAATTTTAAAATATTCCACATGCAGACGATTTAGCTTTAGTTTGTAAACTTTTAAGAGCAATGGAATAAAACAACAAGGAAGTAATCCGACCAATATCGGCGGCAATAAACCTAATTTGTCGAAGCGGAAGAGTACCGCAGTATCCATGATTCAATGATGGAAATAACTGTTACATAACACTTCACGTGACGTACACATTTAATTAGAGCCCACAGCAATCCTTGCGGCCGCCTAGCGCCTGCCGTATGCCGGCCGTATTGCTCACCGGCAGGCAAGTAGTAGAATTTATACTTCAAATAAGATTGTGAATTCTAATCATCTCTCATTACCCGACTGCGTCAGAAGGAGGGTTATGTTTTTCGAGTGTATGTATGTATGTATGTATGTCCATTTATTTGTGCGGTCCCACAGCCCAAACCGTTGAACGGATTTCGACATATGAGGTACCGTTGAATTCGTCAGAACTGTGGAAGTGTCACAGGCTATACGTATTTTCGAAATGGCGCCCGAATGTGGAAGAAAAAGAGGGAATAATCTTGAGTTTTTTTTATCTTAGCAATATGGGTGTCAAACGAAAGATCGTGAAAAGACCTTTTCAAAAATACATACATATATATCAATACTGTTACC
>DWJQ01000841.1:0-12520 GCA_018248915.1 Hesperia meskei straton
ACGATTTCGTATTCAATGTGAACGTCCATCCGTCAAGACGTATCGTGTTTTTTGGCGAATCGTCAAAGACGTATGCCTTGGGAATGAGCCCTTACGTTGTAAAAGCGGCGCGGGGGGCGGGGCGGCAGCGACGACTCTGAAGCCTATGACACCCTATGATGTCTCCATCAATCATCAGTCAGCAGTCACTTTATCTTCCATGGAGGATATCATGGAGGATATGAGTTCCAAAAAAAATGGGGCTTTGTTGTCTTTGTGATATTTCTACTACCATAATTTTATATAATCATAATTTTATCGATTAATTCCAAAATATTCGTACAAAATACCGACACATGCCCTGGGTACAACATAACAGTCTTTCGTTTGGAATATCGTGAATCTCGTAATATTATTTGTTCTATTTATACTTTTATGGTTTTATGGTTGTAGAAAGGAAGTACCTACAGCTATTGCCATATATGTACCGACTTGTATTGTACATAGTATTAAAATGAAATCACCAGAACTGTTCCTCCATTCAGTATTTATTAGCACACATTGAGATACTATACTATATAGGCACAACCTTGTTTCTTGTTTGGCCGAACCAAATCTAACTTTTACTTTTTAACTTATTACTATGACGGCCTACACCAATTGAACTTTTTTCCCTCCAACATGAAAGTGCGTTGGTTTTTCTTTTAAAAAACCTGCCATAGATTATTGTCGTCCTCTTTTTTTTATAGAAGCTAACGTTATTATCTATTCAGCCAAGTTAAAACTCAGTACTCTATGGCAAGAATAAACAAATACATTTTAAAAATCATGACAGTATCGGTCCGTCGAGTTACTCGAGGATAACTTCCGAGAAATGTGATTTGATAGCCTTACGCACCAGTGAGAGGTTACTGTGGAACTTTGCTAACGACTTTACCGAAACACGAGCGTCTGAAGCTCTCGTGTTTACCCTAACCTAACGTTTTATTAACTAACATTATTACGAAGTCGAAGCTTCTTTACGTCATACAGTTAGGTTTAAGTTAAATGTTCCGCTTTCACTATAAGGCGAGGCTTGTCCATTTCTATGTAACTCACGTAGTGGAGATGAGGCGATTCAAATGAAAACATTAGTACTTAATGCCCTACACACCAAATCATACAAATAATCAAGAATTAGTAGGTTTAGTAACATATTTCCGACTGTTTTAGTCAGTCTTCACTAAAACTAATTTATTACTTTTATTCAGCTTGTAAACAAAATTTATTCAAGACTTTTTAAATACTCAACGTCAATTTACAATGAACCTTTGTAGCAGGAGTGAAAAGTTGACATTTATTTCAAATAAAACGAATCCAAATCGAAAGCAAACGTAGTATAGACAACAATACGGCGGAACGTATTGATACTGATTCACACAATACCAATTTGAAACACGAGATAACCGTTACAAAGTTTTCACCCTCGCTCGAAGATCAAGAGATAGACCACGAGGGCGGATACAAGAGAATAATGTACGACCATAGTACGACCGCCTCGACACAGCGAAACTAAAGCTGGCTTCACTTTTTTGCTTAACCATCGCTGACTGCTATTGAATTTCAAAAGGAATATTATTTCAAAAATGAAAATAAGACAATACGGTGTCGTTTCAAAAGCGGAAAAATCTGAAAATTCTCTTTCAGAAAGAAAATAGAACAAGGTGACAGATAAATAAATTATTAACTAGAATATACGAGTAGGTAGTAATTTAATTCAGGATTTTTAATAACTCTAACAACAGCGTGACAATGACACAATGACTGTGCCGAATGACTGCTGCGCAAAAATATCGTGGTCGTAGGTACTTCACGATTGGCATACGAGACTGCCATTGTGTACGACATTCGTCCGGCACACACATTTGTTATGTACAGATGGGAAACATACATGACCGAGGAGCTGGTAGGAATGTTCGACAAACACTCGCAGTTTTAACTTCGATAGTTAGTAATTAATATGGTGAATCTTCTGACCAACTCCAAACCGACATAAAGTATAAAATCGAAATTCAAATGTAAAGATTACAATACATAATATAAACTAAATGTTTTCGTTAAGTTGGTTCGTTGTCGGGTCGTAACGTGCGCACTGTGCGCCTTAAGCGATCCAATAAAAAGACTCTCATAGCGAAGGGTACGCAGCAACTGTCTGCTTAGGATCATGTATTAATTACTTAGGAATTACTTGTTGCCTTATTCAATCCTCTGGCATAATTAGGATGAGATATACCATCGAACACACGTATGTATTTAAGAATCCAATATATCCAAGAGCGTGGATAGTAAACAAGTTTATTTACGGCAACATGTTACTTATTAAAACATGTAACAAGAACGACATTAGACTTGAATCGAGACAACCAGATGTTGCGGCGCGACGCAAGGCGAACATCATCGGAATTACAATTCGATAGTGTTCATAACAACATGTAGGTACGCTGAATTTTACATCAGCTCGAATTCATTTGTAGACTTTCATGAGTCCTGCTGCCCGCTGCATTATTGAACAGCTGTTTAGAATGACGCGGTACCTCCCCTCTCTCCGCTCCGGCGAGAACCATCTGTGTGCCTGCTTGTGTTTGCGTGCGTTTATGTGGTCAATGGTCATTGGTAAACGATTGTATGTGATGACAATACAAATAGATTATATTTATCAGTAGGTTAAGTATGAGTGCCGTAACAAGAGTATGCTGAATAAGGAAATAAAAAGGTAGGTACACAGGTTTTTCGAGCTCAAGTCTTACATGTGAGCAATCGTGTAGTTGTAGAGAGGAAAGCGTAGTCTTGGGTGGTAGACTGCACTAACGATTGATTTGGAGATTTCATTACTTCAAAGACGGAACAACGATTCTGACAACGTATTCCTGTCCCTCGCAATAGGTAATATTGTAAATGACAACCCAAAGCGCGGTCCAAGTTTGGTTTTCGCTTCTAATTGACACTACGTCTCGAGTACACAATGTCTTAACTCAAACCTATGACATCAGTGATGTCGGTAGGGCAATCGCATTGTGCCTAAGCTTATCCTAAGCGTGAGACCCCTAGTTTTCTGCTTTCGTTTTTTGTTGGTCAACAAAGCTTCGGTGATGCCTTTTGGTTCTGCTGTCAATGGGCTTTGGCGACCCTTCCAAATAAGCTCGACAAATTTTTTATCGAAAAAAAGGTTCAGTTGTGATCCATACAGAGAGTTATAATCACCTCTAGTCATTACCAATAACTACACAAAGTTAAAGATAGGTATTATAGATAATTTATTATAATCAATATCTGGTACAGACAGTTTAACAAGCTGCTTCTCCCCGCTGACCGCAGCGCTCCCGAATTATCGTAATACACGGTAATTCAATGTTAATGAACAGTAATCAAACAGCTAGTAATGTTGCGCCAACATCGGCAACACGGCACGCACCGAGTATGGTAATTTGTTCTAATTAAACCGCGTGTCCAGTGTCCCGACATGCGTCGCCCGCTGTATCCCACCTGACTTACGGTAATCGCCTCGGTATTTTAAGTTCCTTGTTCGACTGTGACACTCGGTCAACGGATTTTTATATACAGCTTGATTGAGGATTGTACATTATACATGTCGTATTTGTGCCGTAAGGTTTTAGACGGTGGAGACGTGACCTAGATTACTGTGGAAGGTTGTAAAAGGAATTTAGGATCAAACTATGACGAATGCTTCGCTGGTACTGTTAATTAATGTGTTAAACATACAAAAAAATCCATAAACGAATGTATAGCCATATAGATCCAGGAAACGCATACATATACGCATTTGTCTGTATGCTCGATTCTTCGTATACAACGCTAACTGTGCTATGGTACGATTTTATTGCCAAATAATTAACGATATCTCACACTAACGAGTCAATGCTCCCGTTCCAGGAAAAATTTCGCTCATAATCGGATCACCGGACGTACATCCTTTAAACACATCTGCGAGTATAATTTTTTATTTGCGAACCAATTGGAATAAAACTGACACTAAATGTTACCCCACGGCTAAAAATACATCAATACACAACCGGATAGTGGGACCATAGGCGCTGACAAAGATACAACAATTGTCGTAACTCTAGTGGGATATACCTAGTGCCGCAAACAAATATGGGAAATTTATCTGTGGTTTTTGTTTAATTATCATTGATGTATAAACATCGATCGATGATAATATTACATGTAAGTACGATTATGCTCCATAAACCATAAATATTAGTTAAGCGGATGTATTGTGCCTTGCGCGGAGGTGGTCGCGGCGAGACGGCCTGCACAGTACCTACGTACACACTATAAAATACTGTAACATACTTGCCCCAGTCTGCCCCAAGTATAGCGATCTACTATGCGATTAATCCAAAAGTGAGACACATCAAACCAACGGAATCTAAATGAATTTTAACATAGGTATAACCCATTTCCAGCGGAAATGGGATGTTACAGTTAGTAGGTACGACTTTTTTACCGGAACGTACCTACCAGTGAATTAAATGATATTCTAGATATTTTCAGTTCGGATGTTTCGGTAGTGGATAATTTGTACTGGTAAGGAATTAAGTATGAAGTTATTTTGAAGTATTTAAGTAAGTATATACGAGTATGTATCGTTTTTAATGGTAAGCCTATTAATTACCTACGTTTTATATAATCAAATCAACATTAACACATACTGCACACTGCAAGGTGTCCGTAAATGGGCTGTTGATTGATGACTGACTGACGGACTGTTGATGTTGTCGCTTCACCGACAAACGGGGACTGACGATGACGACCGGGGACACAGAATAATATTTATATGTTTGACAAGTAAGTACTACTCAAAAATACTCGAAATCATATTTAAAGAAGAACCGCATTGAGAATCTTGACATAGGTATTTTGGCCGATACTTAAAAGCAATTGCAGGAAATTGCACCGTGGCCACTATGGCCACGTGGCCACAATCTCGATTTCACAGTGTTTTATTAAACTGTCAAGAATTGTAAAAGCGCCCACTGTTTAAAGCACATTTAGGTATGGCTGTAATAGCTAGTTAGCTAGGGTATAATAGTTACAAACATTTCATGTAGCTGCCGGGAATTCCAAACAAAATATCTTTCAAAACAACGAGCTAAAACAGTGCCGTTTCCAGTAAGCAGTCGCGGCGCACAGCGCTGAAATTAAACAAGCGGTTTCCGGTCCCAGGTTCGGAGCCGCGAGGTTTTTGCCGCCCTATACAAACAGCGCGCCCGGCGCCACCTGGGCCGGCCCTGTTTGTTCAAACTTCGCTGGAACGGTGGAACTAGCACGCCGCGGGTGGCTCGCAGGTATTTTAAATCATTAAATTATTTGTGTAATTTACGTTTCGACCCCTGAAGTTTGGTGCGAGTCGAGGCTAACTGCAGATAGCAGTTTTAATAACGCTTTCTTAATTTCTTATCAAAGCGTGTATGAATAATCTTTATTACACATTCTTAAGTAGCTTAACACAAATGGCTACTTAATTTAAAAGAATAAAAGAAATCGGCACTCTCGCGCATAGTCGGTCGTCCGCGAATGTGGTGGCGCGACCGAGATTATACATAATATATGATTTCGCTAATTAATAAGTTCTTAGATAGTAGTTTCTGTGCAAAACTGCGTGACATAATCTTCATTAACAGTAGCTAAATATAACAGTAGCTAGTTGCATTGTAGGTTGTGGTCACATGCCGGGAGCGACGGGAAGCGACGGGAAGCGACCGCTGTCCGCCGCCGACCACCGCGCATCGACAACGACCGTTCATTTAGAATCAAAGGCCGTTTGTGGATTCATACGGTAATTAGTTGTCGGCTGATTGGCGGCCGCGGCCGCTCGGTGTGGAGAGACGCTACGACCGGGACGTGGAATTCGGAATGAGGAACTGCTAGGGTTGCCAAATATTTTTTTCGTGTTACTATGTATACAGCTATGCACGGTTATTTATGGATTGCGAAGTCGTTCTTTTATGTTTGTAGTTGGTAGCGACCCTGCCTGCGAAGCGAGGCGTCCTGGGTTCGATTCCGCCGGGGCAGATATTTATGTGGCAGATAAATATTTGTACCTACTCGGGTCATGGGTGTAATTGTAATGTGTTATATGTGTAGTCCATGCCACCCGCGACACAGGTACATAGTAACCTATTGCGGGGGTATGAGTGTGTTAGCGTTTAAGTTATGTCGCAGTAGCGGTTAATAAATTATCGAGAGGTGTGATTGTACCTAACAAATATTTATATGAATTAATTTTGCATTAACTATTCAACAATAATCGATCTATCAATCTTTTATTTATGTTTTAAAATGGTAAGTACCAGTATGATGATGTTTACCTACAGTCCTACAGAGTATTACTCGAGAGTTAGTATTTAAAATATAACCTACAAAGCTATACTGATGAATACAAACGATTTGTTGTCTTGGCTTAACAGTAACAAATATGCATGTGCGTGCCAGACGCTAAATAATTCGGTGAATTCATATTTGTATAACTAAGCAAGATACCTATTTAAAATTTAGACAACAAAATTATCAAAGTTCCCTTTGATGTAACTCACGTTTGTGTGTAACGATGACAATTTAAATCATCAGATGAGTCGCATCGTACCTGGTACTTTTAAAATTACACAATTTACAAAAACATGCCAAGTGTAATTTTCCAGTGTAATTTTCTTTTTAAAATAATCTTATTGTATTTTATGTTGCAGTGCAGTGGACAGCCCTGTTTGCGCGGTGCGTCATTGTTTTAATCAAATGGACATATCATCTTTCACGAGCATTGACGGTGTAACAACGTACAGCATACGATACCAACGCACATACCACATACAAACGCGTTGTGCGTAACCGACGGCTACATGGAAACTTGGTAACGTTGAACCCGGTTGTAAGGAAAGGTACGGTAATTATTATTTTACCCTACGTCCAGGTTCTCTGCATTCCTGTACAGTAGACAACCTAAACCAAGGTAACACAATCGAGTTGAAATAAGATGCAGATATATCAATTGCGTCCAACTCTACATGGTCCCAAGTCCGCATTGCTAACAAATATAAGCTAATGTAAAAAGACAAGGACACCAGAACGAGAACGGAAATTTAAACTCATCATTCAAATTTCCGCCTCGCTGGGAATCAAACCCAGGTCCCTTGAAGCAATCCGGCGTGTAACTATTGCGCCATTCAGGTCGCCAAACAATAAGCGGGATTACGCTGTGCACACGCCAGTATAATCCCTGCCGACCATCCCCGACGTTCTTACCTGCCAGCTGATACACCAAATTGCAAAAATCAACCATTTATTTTTTTATCCCTGTTTCACGACATCAAAAAAGTATTCCATCGCGTTAAGATAAGTTGTTCTGAATTTATTTACATGACTGTACATGTACAACCTGTATGGTATAAAACATGCGACTTATGTGGGCGTAAGCCATTGCAACATTATTAAACATTATCAAACTATAATAGCAGTAATTAATTGTTTATGGGCTTATATTACCTGTTTATGTACAATAACAATCCACGAGTGTTCTAATGATAGATTTAATTTGAATCATAATCACAAATTGCGGTAGGTATGCGTAGCCGCCCGTATACTACCAGCGAGTGTTTACCTAATAATATTGACGCTAACATCTCATGATTACATTAGTCAATGTTATTGGCATTAATTGAGAGTAATGTTTAACATTAGTGCCTAGATTAAATACGCTTCTTAGTTGAGGTTCGTCACATTTGTTCAGAGGCGACCATCTTAATATTCTTAATCCTTAAGAATAGTAACGCATCTGTGACCGTATTAGAATGTGACTCTTACTAACGATTAACTGGACGAACCGTACTAGTACTATTAGAGTCTTGCTCTGCCTCGGTCAAAGTTGTTCAGGTCACAGACGGAACAGCCTGCCTGCTCGTTTTCTGCTTTAATTCCATGAAAAAATGCTCCAGCACTTTTTCTAATGGCAATTAATCACAAATTCTGCCAAACTGTGATCTCGATAGAATCACAGACACACCTTTATTTCAATAATAGATATATACCTATATGGTTTCCTATTGTTTTCATTTTGAGAAAAGTCATATCAGTAGAGAAACATACTTTTTCCGTCATTGCTTATTAGTTATTACACCTAGTTTTTCTAACGATCTTACTGTATACAAAGTGCTCTCGGCTATCGAGCCGAACTGGCTTAACGAGCACGTTGGTTCGGCTCCGCACATGTTGTAGCCGCTGGAGCGGCAACGCATCCGATCCGATAATTCGGGAGCGGACTCGGACGTTAATGACGTTCGCTTTGACGACGTAAAAAGTTGCAACGAGATTAATGCCGTCCGCCCGTCCACCGCTCACTGACGGAGAAAAGCTGACAGCCTGCCGCCGCGCACCGAGTATTGGATTACGTTTTGGAAGGAGATTAGATAACGTTCTGTTACTTTGTTTTTGCTTTGATCGTGTGAGGGTTTCGGGCACTCGAGGGCAAAAACATGCCGGGAAAAGGAAACCCTTTTGAGACATAATAATAAATTGTCCTGGTTTAACAAGATCTGAAATTCTACACTCTCTTTCAACATTTCGCTCTGAAAATTATATACTTCTTAGCAATATTCGTGGCTTATTTGGGTATTTTTGTACATCATTCGATCATTTCCAGGGTTCAGAGTACGGTCACAAACCATTGAAAAACTAAAAGTACCTATTCACGGAACCATAATTATAGAGATCCAATGAAGTAAGTAGGTAGGTACATCTATTTTCGGTTGACCTGAATCGCCGTTCCTCGGTAAAGACTGTAATTATGCAGCTACGTAAACACAGAGACAAGCTGTCCGCATGATCCATGAGCATAAACGGGTCGCATCATCCACCGGGCGGCAGGAACAACGCGGGGTGATTCGCTGGCGATGTGGCGGCGACCGGCCACACAAAGCTCCCGTTGAAACGTTCGCTCGTTGTCATGCGATTGCCGCTTCCTGTGACGCACCTTTGTACTCGAGCTGCTTCGTAATGACTATGACACATCACGGCTTATAGATGTCGTCCCTGTTGAGAGTGGAGACAGCTATGTCAGACTACTCTGCGAACAAAAGGTATAACGGGTCCTAGAGCACGTGAATCGTTTGGTATTTTGATATCACATACGTCCATATTTCTGACAACGAATACGTACAGCAATCCAAATCGTTTTGCAGATTTAACGTTTGATGGATGCATTAACAGATTATTATTAAAACCAAAAAAATCCTTCACACTAAAATGCTTAGTTGAAGAATACCCTTAACTTAAAATTGAAGTTAAATTAAAGTAATTAGTAATTATGAACAAATTTGCATCAGGATGACGTCGAATAACAAGTATGAGACAACACATAAACAATTACAACAGTCGTTTACGATCACAACCACAAAATTAAATATAGATGACGAACGAGTGACAAAAATAATTATCAAAAAGAGCACAATATATAAATATATACGTCTTCACAAACGTAGCGAAAATATATTGTGATCATCATTAATAGGCATGTAAGAACGACATCAACACTAATTGTTGTAAAAAACTCCATCAAATAATTGCTACATCCCAAAGCAGATATCATTATGTGACGACATTGTTATGGAAATGAACGTCGCCGCTCGCATATTTTTACTTTTAGATCTCGAAATGGATGTTTTTGTCAAGTGGGTTAGACGCCGCTTTATTGCGGCAACTATAACATCCAGATAATTATTTTTCCTGCGCTCGCGACGACGACAGACTGATATTATTGAAGTCGTTCCTGTGACAAATATTAAATTTCTTTCTGATGTGTTCATAATACATTTATACCGGTGACTGTATCTACTGAATAATACATGATGAATATTGTTTTCACTGTTAGTAATATTGTAAATTATCTCGTGTTGGTGCATCGTATTTTAAATGTGTGATGTTCTTACCGTCACTGCAGGAAGCTAATAAAACTTTAAGGTTTTTTTATTACACAGCGGAGGAACATGTTTTCCTGTTTAAACCACAACACTGGTCTTTTTGGACCTTCTTTTGTTATGAGTGATGACAAATATTAAAATCACGTAGGATGACGTCACGCGTGATAAAACTCTATGTGTTTACGAAAAAGTCGTCAAGACTTGCTATGCAGATAGGTCTACCTTATTCTATTTCCAACTAAAAGCGATGACAAAGAAGGAGCCAGCTAGTTTTATCGGCTCTATATCAAAGTTAACAAGTTTCTACCATGACAAACGTAAAAAGTTTTTCTTCTCCTGTATAGCGAGACTAGGAAATATAAGAACCGTCTTGATCAATCTTAATAAACAAGTGATAGACAACATAAATATCTTTGTTACTGTCAACACTAACTGTTAATGAAGAAACCCATTTCTATGTATAGGTGCGTCACTAAAATGCTTCACGATATGAAACAAGAACATTGTTAACTTTTGAAAATAAAAAATGCAAGTTAATTTGTCAATCAATTAAAAGTTTTGCGGCCCACCGTACATTGGAATAACTCGTCGAGACAGACTCTAAGGTTAATGTCGTAATTTTAAAACGATCAATTAGTCAACATCAGAACATCCAGCGCTTAGAGCATAAACCGAATACTAAACTGGATGGTTTTATTTCCCCGCGACGCTCAACTAGACACAACAGTAACTCACGCGGGACGTTTAGGAGCTATAATGTCAAAACTCAACTAAAAATGTAATTCACAGTCAGAACAGTTGTTCTTGTTAGGTACGTAAATCGTCGGGCAAGGGCGCCGGCGAAATACCTAATATAATGCTAGTAATGTTGTACCTTAGTAACCATTCATCATGATTAAAATAGAACAAACACACTACCTACATCCATCCACATTGGCTTTTGAGAAACTGTTTTTGAGAATAATGTGCACAAATGCAATGATAAATAAAAACTGAAGCTAATACGAAGATAATCATTGTTTGGGTTAAGTTGCGTCCATAAATTACACCGATAATAAGTAGTTTTTCTCAACATCTTTAGACTTTTTACTAGATATTTGTACGATTTGCGTGTACAACATCGTAAGAACCTACCCAAGAGATATAAAAAAGTACCTACTGTCTGTAACAATAGTATTCAAAATACGTGCCATCGTTATTTAATCGCATCTATCGTACACAGCAATCAAGGACTCCCAAGGAACGGCCCGTCTGTTTGTTTGTTGATCGTTTGTAACGGAATGTAATGTAGATGATGATGGATTGATGCCGGATGGAGTACAGCTGCTGCTGTCCAAGATACATTACAGCCGATGCTGAGTGCAAAGCTAGAGGTTACGGGTTCGATTCCCGCTCGATACAACCACATTTGACAGATAAAGGTTTATTCTCTGGATGTGAGAGACGTGGTATTTGGAGATAGATATTATAGTCCATACCACTCGCGACACAATGAAATTCTAGGGCGGGATATGAGTATACCTTTGATGTTTTAAATGTCTAGACTCTAGATGGAACATCGAATCCGCGAAAACGTGTCAAAAATTGTGGCCAACTGTTAGCCACAATTTTTATATCATTACGTACACATTACGCACACATAGACAATAAACGAAGGTGAAAAACATCGCCTACACGCACACATGCTTGATGTTGCCTTGTTTTTTTTTGTTTTCATTGTAGGGAGACGTCCAATCTAGATATTTAAAACATTAAAGGAGTATGTATACTCGTACATTATACAAGTTTATTTAATTGTAGGTATTGGACAACAGTGAGTATCTAATAAACATAATTTATCGCTGAATCAATGATCTCGTAGCACAGCTGCCCCGCTTCTTGTATGGTCGCTTTCGCGGTGTCGGGTTCAATCCCCGGGGCGGATGTACACGTGTCAAGTACACTGTAAGTAGAGTCATATTATCCGTGACACCTGCAATCGCTATTCCCTGCTTTCCCTGGTAGCCAATACTTCATTTTTAGCACGATAACATCACGATCGCGACAGTTGCAATGGTTACAAATACAAACTTGTTTACCTGCCATATTAATAATTGTAGTGCTTATTTTGATCGGTATACGACCAATACTCAGACATATTTAAATAGTAAAAAAAATCCGATGTTTTTATTGGTAGGATAATATCTAATTTACACAATTATTTTATGACAAAGAACAGGGGCGGTCTGGCTTCATGCGGGGCCCTCGGCCAAAACCGAAAATGGGGCCCCTTGCATGGCACAAAAATTACCGAAGGTGTGTCGACGCCCGCGTTCGTACCCGATTTTCACCCCCCCCCCTTGGTTGAATATACAAATTCATGATTATGCCGCACGCCTTCCTTGCACGCCCGGTTACAGCGCCCCTGAGTCCGGTCAACGTATGTCTCAAAAGACGGTCTCGAGTGCGTGAGCGAAACTAAGCGAATTCTTCAGAAACGTGTTCGGTTACTTAGAGTGAAAACATAATATTATAAGTCCTGACGTTTAGGAGGTGAACTGGGAGGGGAAATGGGGGTGACATAGGTGTTAATT
>DWJQ01000842.1:0-12518 GCA_018248915.1 Hesperia meskei straton
TAAAATACATTTTATTTTGTAATCGTGAAATACTTTTTGACGATTAGTTCGACTTCTCGAATTCAACTTATCTACTCGTCTGTTTCTTTCGGTACCATCCCTGATATTTAAAAAGAAAAAGAGTTCACTGACGTAACTTTGTAACGACGTCAATTCCTTACTTTTAAGTGTAAAAATTTAACAATGTAGTAGTATGGAATGTATTAGATACTATGGGGTGCCCCCCTTACAAGGTTACTTTGGAAAATTTTGACGAACTGTCAAATGTGACCTATTAAAATGGCCCAACTATAATGTTGTTTGTTTACTTAAAGCAGACATTGTTTAATGATAAGTTGCAAGTATTATCTAGAAATGTGTGTAAGTAGGTATAAAAATTAAATGAAACACGAACAGGTGTACAACAGTAGTTTGACACGATTATAAATTATTTAAAAAGTGATAACGAATTGAAAAAGGGAACAGTAGAGAAGATTATATTATTTTTTTCCTAAGTAAATAGTTACCTATACCTACTAATAAGACAAAAATGTTTACGATATTCAACTTCCTTACATTATTATTATAGCCAGTTGTAAAAAATTATAAACTGAAATTTAGGTTTCGCAAATAAGTGATAATAATATTTTGGCAATATAATTGGTTGTTATGACTTATGACACTTAATAAGACCGATTCACCCATAATTAATTTATAATCATTTGCCAAGTTTATATTATCAAGTTCGATCTCTGCACTTTACTTTTTTAAAACTTTACTGAAAAGAATTATTTTAACCAACTAATATCCTATCCACCCTGTATATCTATACCTATCCATCCATGTCAATGCACAATAAACCCCCTCTAAATTAAATGGTCATAAACATTGAATTACAAAAGGAAAGCGACCATCCGCGAACAGTGACCATTGGTAACAGCAATTTAGTGTAATTGGCTATAATTGAGAGTCGATTGATGTGGTGCACTCTAATTAAAATCAATTGTCTTATCCCTTGGCAGCTCTCTCCGGCGCTTCAGCCAAAACTGAAAATTTATTTTTCCCATACACAAAATGACTGACTCATTTAACTCGTATTGAAAATATGTGATTTTCTATTGGTTTTTAATCAAAGTTGCATTTTCTTATTTCATAAATGGGCGATGCGATGCCACAAATTTTAACGCATAATCTTTCAAGGTAGGTACCTACCTATACATACAATGAAGTGTATAAGACGATAATAATGATACAAATCATTATACATATACATAATACAAGTTAGTAATTAATAATATAAGTAAGTAAGCAAATTAATGAAACATTTTAGTGTTTGATTGATATTTTAATAGCTAAATATTTTCAAATATGAATTGCATTATAAACGATTAATAATGAACAAATTGGGACAAAATGTAATGAGTAAAGAACATTATAATATCCTTAGATTACAAAGATCTTTAATCTGAGCCCAAATTAGGGAAATTCAGTGCATTTTTTAAATAAAATAATCATTCATAACAAAGTAAAAAGATTAGATAAAGAAGCTACTTGCAAATATAATGTACATCTATGATATATTTAACTAGTGCAAGGTCGTAACTTGATACGATAATGGTTAATTAAATTATCTTGTACATAGGTGCCTATACTAATAGAAATTTTCAACGATCACGTGAGTTTAAACATATTACCATAGTTATTTTGAACGGAAAATACCGGTATATTTTTGACTGTTTTTGATTCTTGCGGTAGGTAGGTGGTAGGTTCAGGATGTTATAAACATCGAAGTTAATTATTGTGTTCTATTTTATTTAAAACTAAGTGTCATTACATTTACGGTGATATTATTAGTATGAAACGCAATACTACACACACTTACCTACTATAATTTACGGAAATTTTATAAAGACATAAACAAGCCTATAACTTTTTGTGATTCATTTAAAACCACTACCATCACAAAAACACGCCATACGTAGATACTAATTGTTACTCACCTAACAAAAACACGCTTTGACGATTAAGGCATCCCCTCTCTTGCACTTCTGAAACAAAAAACAAAAATGTTCAAAATATGTCCTCAAATTCACAGAAACTGTAATCAATGTGTCCTAACCTAAAAAACTTGAGAAGCAATAACTTCCTGGTCGGCAACAGTTCAGCTGTGCTATCTCCATTGAATTGAAAACGTAATAAAATGTTTGCTCCAATGATCTTGAGGCAGCTGAACGAAAAATACAATCCACTGTTATTATACCGCGATCGACAATCGAACAGCTGTTGGAGTCGCAAGGTATTATTACTTGAGGCAGGTAAAATATCGTACGTACTCAAATTATGCCTCTCCTTCGGGTAATGAAATTGTTCAGTAATCCTTTCGCATACGTAGCGAAAGCGATTATTGCTTGGTATTATATTACTTACTCACATTGTGATTAAAACAAAAGACAGATAATTATAGATCACGAATGTATTCACATATAATAATAATTATTATGTCTGCAGCTTGGTATACCGACTCAAGAGTCTCAACTATCACAGCAATGTAAAACGCGATATACAATCTCGGTTTACCATTTAGGCCTCAATATCGGACCATAGGTTATCGAAGAGATTGCGCGGGTTTACCGCTTGCATACAGCCGATATTGACTATCGCGGTGGCGTATTACAAGGAACTGTATTATGACCGATCTTATGTTATAATACCTAATTTTATGCTCGATACAAAGACAATGCTGAATTATAAATAACAAACCGTAAAAAACTTGTTTGTTTCCACAGCAACACAGTTTTTCATTTCCGAAACGAAACACGTGAAGAATAAATAAACTCACATACAATTGCTGGAACTTGACCTATTTGCATAAAATAAAGTCAATAAATACTTATTATTGCAAATATAATATTGTATTTAATGACTCACTCGGGTCATAATCCGGGTCAAGGTAACTTCAGACAGTATCGATATGTAATGTTGTAGCCATATTTTTAGTTTTCCAAAAGTTGTTCAGACACGAGTACTTTTTAAAACCGGTTTAATGTTATAACCTCAATGTGACGTAAATGGGTAAACCGAGATCTCGTCATAAGTTCGTCGTAAAAATGTGACAAGGTCACTAGATAGCAATGGTATGATAATGTCCGACTTTGATTTTACTTGACGTAATCTTAAATAAAGTCGGTACGCAAGAAATATGATATTGCAGTTCGCATTAATCTGTCTCTATTAATATTAATAGTATTTTGTTATCCTTACTTGAGCATCAGATACGCAATAGTAGAAGGAATTATTATAAAACGAAACTGTACGAATTATCTCTTCAATTCCACCTTCTATTGGTGAAAACACTATAAAAATCCGGTGGGTAGTTTTTGAGTTTATAGCGAACAACTTTTCTTTAAAAAAGTCTTTTGTTTAAAAAAATATAATACACATATAAGATGTAAACAAAATAACGAAACACCATTTGTTAAAAAACCCAATTTAATAAAAATGAATTTTGGTAAAATATTGTAGTAGGTAAAAGTAGGTATGTTGTCACTGTGCATACAAATTCGCAAATTAACAGCAGTGCTAAGTGTGTGTCATGTGATAATGATTATTTATATTCAACCTTCCTTGTATGTACATGACATGCATCATCATCAAAATAATGTTTATTTCGTGCGACAGATTGGCTTAATCTGTCATAAGCGTAACATTATAAAACGTTGCGGTCTCAAAAATTGTATATACATCTGACTACTTAGTAGTTAAAGTAACGGTAAATACAAACCGCTGCAAATACCGTACGGGATATAAACCAAAAACGGCTTTGAACTGCACCAGTCTCTTATTGCCAAATTCGGACGTCGCGTTCCTAACTTGCTAAGGAGATACTTACAATAATACGACTGAGAATATCTCTTTGAACATCTGTGCCCTCGTTGGCTAGATGAATATCAGATAGCCTTTTATATGAATCAACAACATTCAGGAACAAGTTGCTGGAATTGACACCAGTGCCACTAATTTTATTTATGAAGTAACTTGTATGTTCAGTTTTAATTGTCGCCTTTATGGAAGAGACAATGCAAGGTTGTATGATCGTAGTTCAAGAGCAAATACAACTAAAAAGGGAAAAAAGGATATTTATCATGTCAGCAAGATCATAAATCGGATGTATTGACGGGTTCGTTCGTAGTTCTAATGATATCAGGCTGCCTTGTTAACACTTATTTTCTGGCTATAATAACGTAATACTAACCATACATACATTACGTTTAAGTAGTTTTTGTTTGGCATTGCACTTTTGTTAAGTACATCTAATGATTCATTCTCTGAAACTTTTCTTTACCCCAAAAAAAATTTTAGGATGGTTTACTTCAGGATGGTTTCCACCATACCATATAAACGTTAAATACGAGTATTATTATACTTTTTACGTATTTAACGTTTTTTCACGAAATCGTTCTAAAAATAACTTTCAGGGCTCTATGGTTCTTCTTGAATGAACAAAATAAATTCTTAATTCTAAATTCTTAATTATTTCAAATCTAAATCAAAAGATGACAGAGAATACGCATCCAGACACAATGCATTATTATGGCCATATGAAAATTTAAATTGTCTATTGAAGTTCTGATTATGCAATCATTCACGCCCTATATAAAGTAGTCCAAAACAGACCTTGAAATTACTTAGTCTAAAAACTAAATGCTTAGTGGTGTAACACATGATAGCCTGATCTAGATGACAATTGAGTCGTAGGCCATTCATTTTCATGATATGAGATAGGTTTCAGATTGTATTAAGTTTCCAGGTCGACATAGACTTTCTACGTGGTCTTTCTAAAAGCGACTTGTGGTCGATTCTAATGTACATACCTACGATTGTAAGATTTAAGATTTCAGTTGAATAAATCATTAAGACAATAATATTGACCACGAAAGAGATTTATGATAGTTCGTTCTAAAGGTAAGTTCAAATTTTTACAACATTTACTAGTTAATCTTTTCAGATCTACCTCTACCTGTAAGTTAGGTACAGTTACTGTAAATAATGCAATGAAAAATATAATCCGACTTTAGACTGAAATCATAGTTAATTATAATATCAACGTATTTAATAAAAAATACAGTGCAATTGATGCTGCAAAATCCTAAATGCACGCAAATAATATATAATGTCGTATCGCAAATAATGCAATGAACTAGATCTAGATGAACTAGACAAACATGAAGATAATAAGTAGTTAGATAACAGGTAAGACAAACAATTGGATCACACAATAGTCAGTGACAAATACTAAGAGAGTAGGCGCGAGAGAAAGCTTACTGTGATAAATGAACAAGTCAAGGAGGCGGGATTTGCAAATCGATGTTTCTACTTACCAGATTATACAAATGTCACTGAAGATCAATTGCATCGATTAAACACAATAACATAACATATAACTCAGAAGACAGTAAAGAAACAAAGCTTAAAGTCACATAAATAGCAAAAGATTTTTAATTAACTTGACATTGTAATGAAGTATAATTATGCAGAAAGAAGTTCGGGCGGTAAAAAAATTGATATAGCCAAATTTAGAAAAAAACTGTCAAAATACTTATAGAACTTTACATTATTTAACTCACGCTAAATTTTTAGCGATTTGGACCATAAATACAACTTCTACGGTTAGTTAAAGTAAGTGATAGTAGGTAAATCGTGCAGAGATTTGTTCAGCTACTAGGTATTTGACAGTCACCATTGCCTCTTATAAATTTAACTAAGGAAAACTTTAAAATTACCTAGATGTTACACAGTTCAATTTGAAAGTGCTCATAGATTGCGTGGAAACGACTCAGTCTAGACATAAATGTACATTGTATATTTAATAACGGGAATCCCAACGATGAACAAAAACCTTGCACTGAAATAAACCGCTATTGTGATTATGTCACGATGCTTATTGAATGTCACATCACAACTAGTCCACGTTTCTTACATTATAGTTATGTAAGTCCCATTTGCAATTTTCTTGCTATTATACGAATGCATTGGTAAAAATTAGAAACATTTGCGGTTGCCTGCAGTTACGCACAGTAAATTGCTTGCAAGCACGAGTAATCTCATCTGGGTAACACTCATTAGATTATGCGCTACTTTGCTATCGTGGGAAGCATACATATTTGCAAGAAAAACGTTAAAATTTTTCGAGTATTTTGATATTTTGTGAAAATATAAATGTTGGCTTGATGTTGCTTTTATTGTCGATTTACGTAAACTTTATTTTCGTTATAACGTACAAAGTATACTTTGACATGAATAAAATCTATCTCGAAGATAACAAGTTGAACAATATTTGAACTGTAAGAATGTGCCTATAAATGAATTATCATGAGTAGGTATATGGATTAAAATGTACCATGAGAGTTCTATTGATAAAGACCATGCCTGATAAGCATGTTTGAACTTCCAAGGTCACTAAGGGCTCAGACACCCTATTGACTTTCCTAGTTGAAGAAATCGCTGGTATTTCTTTAACTATAACAGTATACGCATATTGTGAATTGCTCAATGAACTAGTTCTCTGTACTTGACTGCAGCCGTACAAGTCATGTATAATACATCAGACGCCATACAAAGTTCCGGTGAAACATTTAAATATGAAACGGATTTTAATAATACCTAGTCTTCCACATCACTTTTTGAAAATAAGTTAAGAATGAATAAGACAGCTCGGACCAATGCTGAGCCAAACCCAAAAATGCTAACGGACACTCGTGTGGGAGCACTGATTCATTATTAGCTCTGAATGACAATATCCCGCTTACGTAAATAGATGACATCTGATTTTTGCATTTTTCCAATCTATTCGTGAATCATATCGACAAATATATACGTAAAATAATGACATCATACATGCAAATCAGATTGCCACGGACGACTGCGAATTAACTTCTAAATACGTAACGCTAGACGATTACGTCCGTGATCCGTTTATTAGTGACACAGATTAGACGCACCACAATTTTTTCACTGATAATTACGTAGGAATTTGAACTTGAACCGGTAATTAGGTACGCGCAAACTTTACCAAATGGGATTGTGGAGAAGTATGCGCACAAAAAAGGGTCACAAAACAGGGCGAGCTCGAAGGGACCCCAGTGTCGGAGGTCTAGTAAACAGAATGTAAAGGAAGAGGTTTTTTGTCGACGATTTAGAAATGGGCATCGGCATCAAGCCAGGTAGGTGATCAACGGCGAGTTCACTCTTATACAGCTTATACTACGTTCGCGTTTTATCTGGAATTTGTTATAAATTCATGGCACACAAATGCTATCTTTTCGCCTATGGGACTAAGGTAGATTTAATATTGTCGGCGAGATCTGAGAATGCCCTTAGTAAATTTTGCTTCCAAGCTGAATTGAACTGTAAGCACACGTAATTAGTTTGGTTTTGGCGGGGAGCGGCAATTCCATTTGCACGGCGACTCAAGTAAGATGTTATCTTGGTTACTTACGGGCGCAAACCCCGCTATCTCAGACGACTGTTTGCACAAATATGGACGATCTTACCGCTAGCATACGTGACCACGCAGTATGTAAAATAAAATGTTTTTACATGACTTATTTCGCATATCTTTGTACAAAGTAGACTAAAGTTATGGCATTTGACAGAACTTTTTGTTCTACTTCTCATAATTTATAGCATTTTTACTTCAGTACCTCTCTTCAATTCTTTCAAAATATTTTTTATGGATTACTTTTAAGTTTATTAAACAAACGATAACTTTAATTAAAGTAATATGTAAACTATGAACAAGGGCATGATATATTTAAGTTGACGGGCAAAAATAACTGAATTCAGTGACGAAATATTTAGTACGTATAACTGCAAGGCTGCAAAATTTTAACATTCCAAAGTAATTATACTTTAAACAATATCCACTATTGTATGGCAATTGAATAATGTTCAGGTCGCAGACATTTTTGACGGTAGAATAATTGGTTCCATCATTTAGTTGTCGTCCTTGGAAAGGAAAAGAAGAAGAAGGCCTTTGAAAGGAGCAGCCAAAGTTATATATTGGCTTGAACTAAGGGTTATGCCATAAGCTATTCATACTGTTCATGGTAGGATAGTGTCTATTCAAAAATTTGAATTCCCCGAGGAGCAGTCAGGTCAACTGGATTCATGCGCACACCTCTTTAAATATTTATCACGTCCTGTTTTGGACAGACGGATAAACATTTTTTAACCCCGAAATTTTACCATAAATAATAATGTAACGATTTCGTGCCTACCGCTTTGTTACGCATGCAGTAAGGAATATAAAAAGGAAGCAGAAAAACACCTTTAATGTTAATATAATACAATAAATAATTCACGAGTAAGTGTGTTAAGAATTTAATGAAAAAAAAACTAACTAGGTACATTGACGTAAATGATTTCAAAATATTATGATTGCTCTGTGTGACAATTATATTGTTTACCTATAAACATGCCCTCGCTTCACTTCTGAATTCCTGATACTTTAGTAAAAAAACTCGAAAAGTGTTTTTTATATGAACTGGTTGAAAAAAACACTTTTGAGTTCAAGTAAAACTTGAGTTAGCCATTGAAGATACGTCCATTTGGAATGCTTCTAAATGGAAGATTTCCATTTTCCATATGGAAGTACTTCCATAGCATAGCTAAAAACCAACGCAAGGAAAACGACATTGAAGTAGAACCATCCTTTTCAAAGTTACCTACGGTGCCACGGGCAGACAAACACACAGACAGAAAGGTCAACCTTATAACACCCCTCTTGCATCGGGAGTTAAAGAAGATAAAACAAACTCAGTCTTCAATAATAATTAAGCGATGGAATCTGTCTGAGTTGGCAATTGCTGTCCAGCGAAAGCAAGAGGATCGTATTACTTACTTTTCTGTTCCACTTTTTACATTCCACTATACGTATTAATACATCGTTTTTAACGGTAATTTATTTATTTTGACACAGCTGGATTTAAAATAAGGTTTGAACCAGGATATCGGCTTACCTTTAGGTGCTGTTCTTTCTGTTCTGTTCTGATTTGCTGTTCTTGGTGTTGTATCATAAGTCATGTTTGTAAGTACAATCAGAATTAATTTGATAATTCATTTTATTTGATTATTACGATCAAATGTACCTACAAAATTTTGGTCTTACTTCCCAACATCACTTATTAGTTATCAGGCCACGTTTAAGTACTTAGATTTCAAGTATTTCTCTTCTCTAAACTATTATAACGTACGCCACGTTTAAAGTATTGGTGAAAAACATATCCTGCCATTTTTAACCGACTTCAAAAAAGGAGGTTCTCAGTTTGACCTGTATGTATGTATTTTTGTGCGCGATTATCTCGCGTTTGGTTGCACCGATTTTGATGCGGTTTTCAGCATAGTTTTTTCCAGGCTAAGGAGCAGGTTTTAGGCATATTGCTTGGCTGAACCCATTTTGATACGGTTTTCAGCATCGTGTTTAGTAGACTTAGGAGAAGGATTTAGGAATATTAACCGCGTTTAACTGAACCGATTTTTACTCTTTGGTGTTAAAGTCGGTTCTATTTTGTTAAAAATTATATTAGATAATTTTCACATTGCTGGTATAAGTTATTATTATTTTATTTTACTTATCTAACGCAATTGAAATTTCCTCATTACATGGCGTTTCACGAAGCTCTCGTTCCGAGTTCGAAGATAAACAAATTAACAAAATTGTCAGGGTACCTACGTTCGTAATATAATGTATGTAAGACTTCTCGTATGCCCGAATAGTTTGCGACGATTCGAAGAGTGAGAATATGTTGTCATCTACTTATCATATGCTTTAGATTCTTACACAGCACTGATCACATCATCATAAGTATGATCATATCACGCTATGACAATTCTAATTTGGCCGCATGGTATATTTCTTCCTTAATTAAACCAAGGCTTAAATCTAAATAATTCATGATTGATCAAATGAAGCAAGACGAAACAATTAGAATTGTGGCGTATCTTAAACCATCTTAGACCAGTCCATTGTTTTATGGCAATCACGTATTGATTT
Source organism: Hesperia meskei straton (assembly GCA_018248915.1). Classification (NCBI taxonomy): domain Eukaryota; kingdom Metazoa; phylum Arthropoda; class Insecta; order Lepidoptera; family Hesperiidae; genus Hesperia; species Hesperia meskei. The sequence continues at coordinate 10,031 of DWJQ01000842.1, forward strand.
GCCGATGCCGTTGCGAGTTCTACAAACAAGTGCAGTGTGCATTGTAATATTTGCAATCCGACTGGCTCTTACGTAATCAGCCTTCCAGTTAATGGAAGACAGTATTCGCGTCGTGTCAGTATTAGTGTGTGGTTTATGAGTATATTGAGTTCCTTGTAGGTAGTTTCTTAGGTATCCTACCTACTAGTAGACGCCGTCACTTCGCTTCAAGATACTTGTTGCTCTGCTCCTATTGGTTGCAGTCATGTTATTCAGCCTAAAGCCTTCCTTGATAAATCTATTATCCAACACAAAATAAATTGTTAAAATTCTTGAGATTAGTCCGTTCAAACAAACAAACTATTCAACTATATTTAATAGTAAGTATAAAATAGAACTGATGCGTTTGTAACAGTGGTACATTTTATTTTATTTTATTCCTTGGCTAACAGCCTTCGAAAGTCCGCGGGCGGCGTCGAACGATTAGGCTGGCCATGGCTGGGCCAATTTTTGAGACAGTTCATTATTTAAGTAACTAAAAGTAAAATAATTCTAAGCTTTGGAATTAACCTCTAATAAGTGCATAAACAAGCCACATTGCTTATTATAAACCTCGCAGTACCTAATTAAGAAGAAAATCGACGCTAAGCCGGCATAAAATGAAAAATTAAAAGACTCGCGTCTGTTAATTACATAAATGTATAAACGCTCACAAACTTTTAACTCCACACTATGATTCCCCATATTACAGATGGCATGTTCACACAAGAACCTTTATAATACCCACGCACAAAAATAAACATGATCTCTAGTAAAAAGTCTCCTTCCAAAGTCAAACCCGACTCATCTCACTCGGGAAGCAAGGTCACTACCAACTGTACAACCTGGTCGCTCCGTGCATAAATGCTGTTCCTTTAATGTGCGCATTAAATCGACCTTATCTTTATATAAATCGATCTGGTTATCGTATCCGCGTTATGCGCTACGCTTAGAAACATCGATTTGTTCAGAAATCTAAAAACACCTTAAGATTTACAATTATAATAAACCTATATTAAATAATATAATAAAACTATATTATATTTATTAAACAAAAACACTATTCTCACGCGTCTTTTCTCTCTCTCTCTGTCTAAGTTTCTTACAAATGAATTCATATTATTTTAAAAATTAATGCATAATTATTTTTTCTTGGTTGGCAACATATTAATGTTACCTCTGGTGTTATAGGTATCAAGGTATCGGCGACGGGAAGGTGATTATTAGCCCATCAGATGGCTTCTCGTTTATCGGGCATTTACATAAAAATGTGCTTTGAAGATGGATATTAAGTAGAAAATTGTGTTATATATCCTTAAATCGATAGAAGCACTCTAAACGAAAAATGTATCTAACACCGTTAGACAGCTAACTTCTCGAACATTCCAGGGAGTCATTACCACAACCAAACGCCTCGGGCGTCGGTTGCCATAAAACATATCCCACCCCATTTGCGGAGACAAGCAATCTAGACGCAGTTAATAGCGATTTTATGGACTGGAAGCCACAACAAGGGTTTAGTGTTGTGTAACCGTGTATCACTTAAATTGAAGGACAGATCGGACTAGGAACGTAGTAAATTACATTTAACTTGTGGGCATGGTGATGCAGACTAATCTTGCATTTAGCCAAATTAAATAAAAATGAAAATACTTAAACATTTATACAAAACTCACAAATCACTCCCATTTTTTAACATATTTATATTTGACATTAAAAAGACGGACAAAACAACAAAAAAATTTAAATTTACTTAAGATTTATGACAATTACATGATAAAACTTCCTGGTTATTAAGTAATTTAAAACCAAGTAATTTTTATTATTCCATATAGGTAAGTAAAATTAAGATGTCCTAAAAAACATCTGCAAGAATTGGTCATCCCACACCTGTAGCACTAATGACTCTCGTACGGTAACGACGCTCATAGCTTACGGCTCGTTTGACCGGATAATTAGCTAAAAGGCAGAATATTTCCGCCTACTTCGAACCGCACATGTCTTGAAAAATCCCAACTAATTTATGTATTTGCCGCTTGCGAATACACGCGTGACACTTACGATAATGAACCCCAAATATTTGCGCTTGTTAAAATTCGTTAAATAACTTTATGATTATTTTCTCTCCATTAGTGAGTTATTTCTTAAGGTGCATCTGTTAAGGTATAAAAGCGTTTGGGAGTTTACACATTGTTAACTGCCCAAATGTTATTAATTAGTTATTAGTTAGTGAATTAATTACTTAGTTCAGTTATTAATAAACAATGGCTTCATCCATTAATGGTCTCCTGCAGATACAGTAACGCTCTTTATACTTAACACGTTCACTGTGCATGCCCCATCGGTGGGGCATTTCGAGTTGCTCATCGTACGTGCATGCCCCATCGATGGGGCATGAGTACCATACAAGTTAATAGGCTTGTATTTCTAAACACGTGTGAGTTTATCCAAATTTATCGGCTTACACGTG
>DWJQ01000843.1:0-12510 GCA_018248915.1 Hesperia meskei straton
CTCTTTCACGCAAAAACTACTGAACGGATTTTCATGAAACTTTGCAGTAATATAGCTTAGACATCGGAATAACATATGTAGTTTGTTAAAATTTATAGAGATTTTTGAAGCGAAGCGAGGGCGGATTAACTAGTGTTCACTAATCCGCACTTGACTTGACCACTTCACTCTGTAAAAGGAGACCCTTGCCCGGCCGTGGGACAGCTATGGAGCTATGAGTTGAGGTTACAATTTAAGACAAGAATTTATTCGAGAAGATGCAAAAACCAATAAGTTATTGCGAGACATAAACTTAATTTTACTGGGAAGGCTGAACTGAGTCTGATTTATAAGCCACTGTTCATTATTGGCGACCACCGCGCAGTACATGCTGAGACAGAATATGTGAAAAGTCAGGGTGAGAACAGAAGACTATGTATTGTTGACGGAGACTATTAATTTTGCGGTGCGGCACCATATAAATTGTTGTCAATTTACGAGCAGCGACGTAGCCGAAAGGCCTGTTTACTTATAAAATTTGAATGTAACTCGAATACCTACTTGCGTCTATATACGAGGGAAGCTCATAACTGCAGCCTGGCTCATTTAAATTATCGATTGTGAAACAGTGTATTTTAATATCTAAGTAAATTATATTTGCAAAGTAATAAATGTTAGTCACTGTACTCTGAACCGTTATAGAAGCTCCCTTGTCTGCAGCCAATGTTAAGCGTATCCAGCCCGACATCTAGCTACTAAATTGTTTCGTCATCGGAACTTCAGCACTGTGCAAAATTTAAATGGTAAAGTAAGAAAAAGTAGTTCTAATTCAGCTTCAAGATTTGTCCCGAATATACATACAAACATTTTAAGTCAAATGAAAGTCCATAAAATTTTTGTCGGAACAAAAATTTGTAATGGTACACCGAACATTATTTATAGTCATCGATGGGTTAACATCCAAGACGACCCTAGATTTATATTCTCTCACGAACATCTTCGAAGGAAGGATATAGCTGCCATTTTGATTTGGGTAACGGCCTCATTTTAGTTATCTATCTAAAAAATAGGGTAGTCGTGTAAGCGGTTCAGGGTACGTCACGACAATTGATTTAGGGTTCCGGAATATTGCTGTGTTTAATATTAAGTACACTAGGTAAAATATTTATTCGTCTATCCTCGGTTCTATTATGAAGTCTTGTTTAATTTTGATGAGTAAAGCGTCGATAAATATTTTTTATGATGAACTGAGCACAGGTTTCTTCTCAGGATTAGAAGGTTAAGATCCGCCATGCAATCAAGTGTGGACTGACAAACTTTAATTATCTTTGTTTAATTCAATTATAACTTAAAAAAAATCCTTATATTGGGTATTTTAAATTACAATAGTAATAATATGTTAATTTTCTATCAAAATATGTAAATATTATTTTAAAAAACGTAAATGAATATTCAGTGGTGCTTACTTACTACCTTTCAAGCGTCATGTATGATGTGTGACATTTTTTTTGGTATTGTAGCCATTTTCGCGTTACACGCAATTTCAAATTTAACGGTCGCAATAATGAATTTGTTTCCCGAGGGGTCTCATGAAATAAATTTTATGCTGGAAAAATAAAATCAATCAAAACTAGCGTTCGCCACTAGATAGGTAGTGACTGAAAAATAGAGAAACAAAAAACTTTTTACTAATTTTAATGGGCCACGAGGCTCATACAAACTTTAGGGGCCACAAAATTGAGTTACCAACACAATTGAGGGGTTTCCTTGATTTCCCTTATCTATTCATCCATCAGAATATGATTTTGTGGCAATGGAACCACTTGGAAGTAAACTCTTTCTAAAAGATCGGTTCCCAAATGTCGGAAAAATAGGCATCCTTTTTGTAGTCGGTTAAAAATAATTTTAACTCTGATTATTACTTTATGCCTCCAGTTGGCTCCCTTAATATATGCACCACGCTGGCCTAATAAAGATGAAGTGAACTTTATATGAATATGAGACCATTCTGGAGATCCTCCTGAAGATTTTTCACCAAAACAAAATATAATGAATTATACCTTCATAATTTTTAAGACTAAAGTTGTGTGAAGGAATGAACCTAAAAGATTGGGAATCCAACATCCAAAGTTCAAATTCATTGTTTGATATATTTACTAAGTTTAGAAAAAAGCATTAGCTTACAAAAACCAATCTCTCATGCGAATAAAAATATAATCGAATTATGTTTTGTACTGAACTATACCGCCCGCAGCAGCAATTTGCTGTTTCTACACAGATTAAATTGAATAGAATTGCAAAGTGAACAGCTGTTTGTAGAATACCCACGTACGAATATTTGTGGAAGTTAAATGATTGAACACCTCGGTGAAGATAACATTATTTTAAAGCGTTACAATCATAAAATATTCAGTTTAATAACTTCGTTATTAGTTGATATTACCATTTTTAATTTTTTCTATAAAATTTACGAATTGGACAGTTTGACTCTAAATAAAAACAAACTAATTCCAACAGTTCTCATGGAGTAATCATAATGTATAGAGTGTTTTTCTCCTCCCAGATAGCTACCACCCTCCTTTTAAATGTGAGCGTGAAACGTCTTTTTATTAGGGCCCGGGTTCAAACCTACACACTTAAATTTCTCAGAAAAATTATGTGCATAATATTGAATTTAAATCATTTGCTTTAGTGAAGAAAAACAACGTGAGGTAACCTACACACTTGAGAGTTCCACAAAGTATTAAAAAGTTTGTGAAGTCCGCCAATGATCTACAATTCTTAAGATTTTGGATAAACAAATTCACATTATGAGAGGATATATACCCAGTAATGGGCTAGGATAACCTATAGTTTGCGATGATGATACTGATATCTACGACGGTGATCAACTACCATCAGTTAAATTATCATATATGATTATAGAAGTTATGCTTGTCGGGACTTTTCAATGATTACTCGAGAACCACCCACTTGCCGTGGAAAGGGAACACAAGAAATCAACAAGCAACACAAAACGTTTAACATTTTTAATGCCACATCAATCTACCGAAGGCAGCAACTCATCTGCCAAATTTCTTGCGATCCAGGAAGTATAATTAGCAACATCAGTATAAACGACGTACTGGTACGGGTCACATCGTCCCTTGTTTCTGATTGCATGACTCAAGGATACGATTCCTCTGACGTACCAAGATCCTAACGCATCGCCAATATCATTCTTGGATCTGTCTGGAACAAACATTACAAATCCACCACCACTATCACCGTTGCAAGTGGATGTGCCTGTAAACAAAATTTTAATCAAGTCTAATTTTACAGTTTACAATATTCATTTCATATAAAGAGATCTCCAGCCAGGTAAGAAAATACTTTTGTTCATGGTAGTGAGATTCTTCGATATTGCGATTCAGGTGCGATTGGGTACGTCATCTTGTAACTCAACAACTAACAGTACTAACTATCACTCCCAGCCTGTTCAAATCCTCACACTTTAACAAACTAACCAACTTCTGTTCTAACACCATCTGCTAACTGTTCTTATCACCCAAGTCCCTATTTAAGGCTTGTTCTCGGTCGTTTTCTCGGTCATACTTTTTAAGGGTAGCGGAAGAAGGTGGTGCTGTATGATCATTTGGTACCTTTATTCCATAAAGTTCAATAAAAACTGTCAATATGTCTACTTACCATTAGCCCATCCCGCACAAAACTTTTTCTTATTACCGAGTACTTGTGCGTAGAATATAGGGTTTTTATTTATACACGTTATGTCAGAAATTTTAGGTATATTTGCTCTTTTGAGTTGGGATGACAGCCATTCTAATTGGTCAAAACCCCAGCCAACGACCTGAGAGTAAAACATTTATAATGTACAAGACGTACAAGTCTTAATAATAAAAGCGAAAGGTCCCTCACATCACGAAATATGGAAAAGCGCTTGACTTTTAAACATGAAATTTGGCAAGGAGGTAGATTATAGTTAGAAGGCGAACGCCAAGAAAGTTAAAATCCATTACCGTTCCCATATCGCTATTCTCAGGCAATCGATCGTAAACATCATCCGACCAGATGCAGGCAGGCTGGATGTAGTCGTTATAAACAGCTTCGGTTTTCAACTTTATCAAGGCTATGTCATTGTCCAAGTGATGTCTCGCTGCGAAGTCCTCGTGAACTATTATTGCACGCACCTGTGATTCAAGACATATAAATATCATTTCACTCTTCTTAGGCTAGGCTCGGATTTCCTCGCACAATATGAAGGGTTAGGCAAATGTCCACCAAACTGCCCTATTCCGGCACTCCCACATATTTGAGATCTTTATAGAGAATCCTTAGTTGTACAGGTTTCCTCAAGATATTTTCCTTCAGTGAAACACCCATTATTTCTTACTTCTTATCCATTACTTCTTATACCCCAGCTTTTCGGCTTAGGAATCCTCTACCTTAATAATGGAATCTATTACTTTTTTATAATTCCTGATACATTTGTGTTTTTTGTGTAGAAATTGTATATTGTAGAAGTTGTTTTACTTAACGTAAAAACTGTTTGTTACTTATGACAATACTTTACTTCAGATAATAAGCGTATTCTTATAGACTGTCCTATTTAAAACTGTATTTAGAATGATACTTGACTATTTTTTGTAATAAGTGAACAACTTTCTAATTCATAGAAATAGTAGCTCTAGTCCTCAAATAATTGAATGAGGAAAACATGAAATTTAGCAATATTCTAGACAAAAATATTTAATAATAATTTTGGATGCAAACATAAACATAAACTTAAGAAAAAATGAGATCAAAAAGAAACGAACGCGAATTTAAATTGGCAAACAAACTGCAAGACTGAGCGCAGATGTTTCTACTCCTAATGAATTATTTGAACCATCTACTTCATATTACTTACATCTTTGTCCTGTGTTTCTATATCTCCGCCAAAGAGATGGTGTTTTCCTAAAATGACTTGAAATAAATCTGGAGGGGCAGGAAAACCACCTACTGTCACACAATGCGCAGCTGAAACAAATAACCCCAATAGTGATTAATCACCTGAATGATTGAAACTATGCAGATTTCTCATGGCCAATCCCTATTTATATTACCACCATCACGTGGAGAGATGGCAAATCAAAAATTAAGTCGAACAGAGGATAAAATACACAAAACAACATTTGTTAATTAATGGCCATTGCTGAGCGCGGGTTTCTTCTCATCATTGAGGAGGCCTGGAGCATATTCCACCACGCTGCTCAAGTGCGTTTTGTATCGACAGTTTTCCTCCAGAAGCAGAAGGCTTTCAAATGGGCAATGGCAAGTTCCGTTAATAGGATGAAATAACATGATAAAGTCAAAGCTATATAAACTTACCAGTTAATACTGTAAATTTGGATATAAGTGTTCCGCCACATATATAAGAATTATTTCTATAGATTGCGATATGCCACGGCCAATCGCCTGCGTTGGTGTCTTCTCCATTCACTATCAGCTCAACATGTTTTACTTTGCGTTTTCCACATCCATCTGTAATAAGTATTATTTTTTTTAAATAACCGGCAAACAAGCAGATTTACCTCATGAATATGGTTAATGTGGTGTATTCCCCACTTCTCTATTTTGCAAATATCTGGAACACTTAATGCATACTAGGCTTTAACCCAATGATGACCCTCTATAGTATGTATTGTGTGTGTATTGTATAGCATGAATCTGTTCTCATAAGACGAAACTCTAAAGCAAACTGGTAACAGTGAAACCCAAATTCTGCCAGTTTTATGGCTTAGCATCAACTATCTAACGATGCCAAATAGTGCCAATGGCTTTACGTGTCCTCAAAAAAGCGTGAATGTTCAAAAAATTTATGCTACTGCCTAACTCTGAATTCCACTTCAGAACGACGCAAGGTAACAGGAAATAACAAAAACTGCGTATTAGAATTTAATAATCACTTGCTTCGGAGTAGGAAGACATCATAAAGACATCTGGAAACCTGAGAGTACCTACTCCATAAAGTTGCCAAAGGTATGTGATTTCTGCTTATTCGCACATACCCACACACGTACGATTCACAGTACGAGAGTAGGCAATCATGTGACTGCAATGGGATAATATGGGTTGTGATGACGATATTACAAAGATTGTCAATGTCAACAGATGGACTGAACTTACGTATCCACTTTTCTATTTCGCTTCGGATCCAAACCACATTAGAGTACATATGACTGAATAGTTTAATAGACGCGCAGGCGGGTTGTGTTCCATGCAATCCAACCAGTTCGTATCTAACCTTATTTTTATTCATCAAAAAAGCCCCTGTCCCTACCCATGTCGCGGTTGAGTTGTCCGTGCTGTTAGTTGTGCTCGTAGTACAATATTTATCCTCTGCTACCGGCATTTCACGTAACCTTATACACTCCTGAAAAACTGATTTCACTGAGATTTCCTTGGTGGTAAAACCTTTCTTAAAATTGGATTTAATATGTATATCAAGTAGAAACTTTCCTTCGTTTATTTCAAAAAAGGTAGGTAGGTAAGGCCCCTTTAACCACTGTCATCTGTGCCTTAACCGTGTGTAGTAGGCTAGTAGGTACGAAAGAGTCTGCATAGCTGTAAAATTTTCAAGTTATGTTGATCAAACTACATATTATAATCTATCAGTGAATACAGATCATTTCAAGTTGCAGATCCATAAATTGCTTTGCTAGACACTTTTCAATACATTTGAAAATTTGATGTTATTGCCAAAAAAGAATATTTTTATTTAATATTCGTATTAATTTTACGAATTTTAAGCTTATTATGAAAGGTGTTGGTTTAGTTTATATACAACGAATGTTTAATTTGACTTGAAATTTGTGTTTTTATGGGAGGTTACTTCAGAGAGGATTGGTAAATACATAGTACACACCCAAAGAATGCGCTCGCTTGAACTTAATTTGTATGGTTACTCTATTATTATAGTTATTTCACAGGACTCGTAAAATGTGAACTATAAGCGAAAATTTGTCAACTTTAGCGGGTTGCACTTTTTTGTACGCTACCATTTCAGTCCTCAACGGTAGTAACGCATCGGTGACCGTACATACAGCTGTCACGGGGGCCACGGTTGAAGAGTGACTAACAGTCTGTCAGCGGAGGCGGAGTAAAAGAAATATCTTTATAATTTATAGTTTTTGTGCGACTTCTGCATGTAATAATAATGTCAGCATGAATTGTTCATTGTGCCCAGGACAAATGAAAACCTAGTATGGCGCTAGAAGTATATTATAATGTTAATTTTCACTCTCTTACTGTTTTTTCCAAGTATCTCGTGATTTCTCGATAATTTTCATTCTTACTTGGATTATAATAATCATTTAAAAGTCCGAACATAATCAGTTCTCTATCTATCGCAGTAGGGTGTGTGATGTCTATACTGGGGAGACAGATAGGTCGGATGTCATCTGAAATATCAGGAAGTTGCATTTTGGTAAATTTAAATACTTCAATCATATACCTACTACTCACATATTTTGTAGGAAGCCGGGTATTGATTACACAACTGAAAGAAGATTATCACGACACATTATCTGTACATAACCTGAGTAGTGAATAGTTGCTATTTTAAATAATTTAATAATGAATCCAAGACCTAAATCCGGCCTTGAGGCTGAGGTTGCTCGTGGTAATTAATTTTTTACGTGTTGAATGTTTCTGATCTTCTAAAAATTGTACACAGAATTATGCTGAGCAGCTTTATCTAAGAACCTCGGGGTCAACTAGTGATAATTTTATTCCCAGCATGATTTGATTTAAGCAAATTAACATGATTTTAAATGTTTCAATTGTTATTTCTTTAAATATTACCTGTATACGTAACTATTTCACGTAATCTGACTAGTGCAATGTCGAACGCTTTGCCAGATGGGTTTAAAAATGATTTCTGCGGATCGTATTCCGGGTGTGTTATTACCACTTCTATCGGTATACTAATACCTCCAACATCAGTACAATTGTTGTAATCATTGTAGATATCCACATAACAATTGTCATCAGTGATGGTTTTGTAAGGTCCAAGACGGACTGACTTTCTGTTGAAAGAAACAAATATGTAATTAATTTATAACAAAAACAAGTAACACAGAAAAGAAATACAAATGACACAAAAAAGAAATAACACAGTTCTGGAAAATTTTAAAAAGTTAGCAAATAGAAAAGTGCACCAAAATCAAATTATCAAGAAATAAATTAAAATCCATATAGTAACAAACATAATCTAAAATTTCAAAGTTTTATTTAAACGATGTATTACTAATATGCGAGCATTATCGCCGCATGCACATGAAAAACAGTCATGAACTAACGGAATTTTGTGGAAGGAAACACCACCAAAACAATCAGCTAAAGCAAGGACGTGTCTTCTGTCAATAAGGGCGCCGGTGCATTCTATCCTTGGCCGTGGTTCATAGCTCGGGAATTCGAGGCCCACTAACCAAGGGTAATGATCACCTGGAGGTTTGATGCCACCTGGAAATCAAAATATCTTTAAATCATTGTTGAGATACAAGCCCTATTTCTCTTAGTCATGGTCATTGAAGCCCATCATCAAGTTTACTTACTACAGGTCGCTAGGAATTAGGACGTTAATTAATACAAATTATATTTTCATTTAAATTAGTATGTAACCGATATGTGGTTACATTGTAATCCTCAAACAGGTAGTTATTATCAACATATTTAACGACACTGAATTAAATAAAATGAATTTAAATAATTCTCAGTAACACGTGACCTTAAACATCTGTCGAAGCGCATGAAATTATGAACCCCGATTATTTTCTTGTATAGATGTCTCCAACAAAAGTCAATCTAGTAAGCAAGAGGATTATTTTATTGCGATAAAGGGCCGAATAAGGCCGATAAGGTTGCCGGATATCCGGAGCATCGGCCCCGTAGCTTACTAAATAAACGGTATCCGGTCTAATCACAGATACGTCTACTACCACGTCCAAAAGTGTTAGATTCTCTGATTTATCTACACTCAGATGTTTTCACCAAGGTCATTGCACAGCACAGCTATAACAGATACTATGTCTTATAAGTAAAAAAGTTTTTGTCTTTGTCTTACATTTGACGTTAGATAATGACACGAAAGGTATAAAAATTTATAAACTTGAAATAACTTCACTGTTAATTTATTAATCAGAGACTTTATGTTTAAATTCCTAAACGCGTGTTGTCCAATATGTATATGTAAAATTTATAAACAAATTATCATTGAAATCACATCTATAAACAGTTGTGGTCTCTAAAGCATTTATAAGGCTGTTTATTGCGTTGTAGTGGAAAGATTACAAAGCTTCTATATATTACAATTATGCACATTCAACACACACACTCACTCCACTATATTCAAAACAAACACTGAGATTAATTTTAAGAAACACTTTAACTTACATATTTTGCTTGAGCTATTTTGGCCGATTACATCGTAAATCGTCTCAAGGAAAATAACACAAACGAACCACAGCAGCATCTTTGCAAACACATTCCGAATACTGGTTTGTTATTTAAATGAACCTGTGTTTATATAAAAAGATAATGGAGCGGCAATCAATTGGTTGTTATTATGATACATTTAGCTTAATCTGTAAGAGGATTTGACCACATATTTGAAGAGAACTTGCCTTCCCTGGAGAAGTATCCATATTCTTCTGCAAACTACAGTAGGTACTAGATTCGCAGAATACTTCGGTGACTGCTAGGTACTTGAGTGTTTTTAGGCTTAAAACCTGATGAACTATACTCGAGGTTACGGCATGGCTTCACGGGGTCACACTCCCAGGTTCACGGCTCTTAACATAAAATATTCTAATGTGAATAATGTAATGTATGACTGAGCCCAAATTTAATTATCTCGGGTAATTAATTCTTCTTGTTGGCCGTATATTTGTTAATTTGGTTCTAAATCTCTACATTGAAAGTGGTCATCAGCATAGCAGATGCATTACATGATAGGCATTTCAGCAAATTTTTTGATCTAGTCTAAACCATCTGAGTCGCGATCCCATACTCCAAAATTAAGGTTTTCTCACCATTATTTCTGGAAGACACTCAATGATAGCCGAGCAATATTAGCAAGTAAAAGCCGAGTCGTTTAAACGTTGGATCCAACCAGATTCAAATCCTGTACGCTTCTAAATTTTTCAAAAATTATTGCGTATTAGCATTCATTTATCACTTTCTTTGGTGAAGGAAATCATTGTGAGAGTGTATTCTGCACATCTTAGAGATCTCTTTAACGTTCATCTATCCATGCTTGACCAGCTTGGTGAAATATGGCCTGAATACTTCATACTGTATAAGGAGACCCTTGCCATGCAAAGGGACACTTGTGGGTTGCGGATATGATTATGACCTAAGAAGTTATTTCGAGGCAAAAATCCAATTTTACTGAGAAGCCTGAATTGAGTCTCATTTATGTATAAGCCATTGTTCAGGTGGTAAGGACCTAGAGCTCACCCGGTGAAGTACCACCTCCCGCCACGGTAATTAGTACCATTCCTACCGTGTAATAACAGTTTTAAGAGCAATTGTGTTCCGGATAGGTAGGTGTGCAGCCGGTTACACTTTTAAGAGATGACCATCTCAGTCCTTAGAGGTCGCAACGCATCTGTGACCGAATTAGAACGAGACTCATACTAACAATAGCTAACCTAACCAACTAATATTCTAAAACCATCTACTAATTGGACTAACCATCCTAGTTCCTTTGAGTCTAGTTCTAGGTCGGACAGTTGTTATGGGCGACAAAGGAAGGGTGGTGCTGTATGCTAGTTTGCTATCTTAAAAAAATTGGCGGTCGCCGCTTAACACGCGCTGAGACAGAATATGTTAAAACCATGGGGAGAACAGAGGACCATGTACTGTTAATGGAACCCAATAATTTTGCGGTGCGGCACTACATAAATTGCTGTCAATTTACGAGCAGTAACGTAACCGAACGACATATTTGCTCATAAAATTTAAATGGTACCTGGATAGGTACTGGCCATGGCTCCATGGTACTGGCGCGTATTTTTTGAAAGCTAAACTTTTACTAGCTCTGAAATTGTCTTGTCATTGGATTAGCCTTAATGACAAGACTATGCAATGTAGATGGATAACTATCATTTAATTCAGTGAAATAAAACGGGACATAATCTGCACACCTGAGAGTTCTACGACGTTTTTAAGGGTGTGTGAAATTCACCAATTATTCACACGTCTTCTACTTTCAGACTATTGCCAGTACTATCCTTCACTTGCCGTGTAAAGAGAAATAAAAAAATAATAACAAAAAAGTTGAATATTTTTTAATCTCACATCAATCTGCCGAAGGCAACAACTCATCCGCTAAATTCCTTGCGATCCAGGTAGTATAATTGGCGACATCAGTAAAAACTACGTATTGGTACGGATCACAACGTCCCGTGTTTCTGACTGCATGACTCAAGGATACAATTCCTCTGACGTACCAAGATCCTAACGCATCGTCGGTATCGCTCTTGGATCTGTCTGGAACAAACATTACAAATCCACCGCCACTATCACCGTTGCAAGTGGATGTACCTGTAAATAAAATTTAAATGGAGTCTAAATTATAGTTTGCAATATGTATCAATTTGGTAAGGAGAGATCTCCCGTCAGGCAAGGCAATTCTATGAATTTTTGGATATCATGATTCAGTTGTGTCGGTCCGTCATCTTGTGACGCAATAACTACCAAGACAAACTATCACTAGCAGCCTGCCCAAGTCTTTACATAAATATCAACAAAGTAACCTACTAACAGTAACTGGACTGAGACCGTATTTAAAGCTTGTTCTCGGTCGGTCACAGTTTTCACGGGTAGCAGAACGTGGTACTGTATGCTCATTTGGTACTTTAATTCAATAAAAACATAATAATATATCTTAAATGTACCTGAAAAACTGTTAGTATCTCTACTTACCATTAGCCCATCCCGCACAAAACTTTTTCTTATTACTAAGTACTTGTGCATAGAATATAGGGTTCTTATTTATACACGTTATGTCAGAAATTTTAGGTATATGTGTTCTTTTGAGTTGGGATGACAGCCATTCTAATTGGTCAAAACCCCAGCCAACGACCTGAGAGTTAAAACATTTCTGTACAAATTTTGTGAGTAGAAAAATGCGAAAAGAATCACTCACCACGAAAAATGGGAAAGCGCTTTACAAATGTTTTAACATGAAATTTGGCAGGGAGATAATTTATAGATAGAGGACTATCACTAAGAAGGGTATAGTTAAAGGAAGGGACGGAGGTGCTCTTTGCAATAAAATATCTCCTTTAGTTCTCCTTCAGGGCTGGCGTTGCACTGGTGACTCTTCTGGTGTTGCTGGTGTCCATAGGCGACGATGACCACTTACCATCAGGTGGCTCGTCCGCTTTTACGTCAGACCTTCAGGCTATAAAAAAAAAATATAGCAGTCGTGGGACTGCCGACAGAAGTGAAAACGGAACTATTAAGTGGAGAGTAATTAAAACTATA
>DWJQ01000844.1:0-12499 GCA_018248915.1 Hesperia meskei straton
GACTATTATAATTCACGTAATTGGGTCGAAAATTCATTGTAAAAAATAGATCGTGAATATCCGTAACATAAAATATGAAGTGTTATTACGAAACAGCAATAGTCGAGTGGTTGAATATTGGAGTTCCGAATCAGGGGGTCGAAGTAAAATACTGGAAATTACTTTCCAAAAATGAGTGTATTTTATATTTATGTGCGAAAAAAAATCGTGAGAAAATTTGCACACCCGACAATTCTCGATAACGTTCTCAATGGTCTGAAGTCCACCAATTCTCACTTGGCTATGGACTGTACTGGATACCCCTCACATTATAAAAGGAGACCCGTTCACTGCAATGGAACATTTAGGGAATGCGAAGAAGACGATGAATCATCGTCAGAGTATATAAGAATATTCATTAAACTAGTTAGGTCATTGACCCCAAAACATTCTCTCAAACGCCTCCTTTCTATTATTGTCAAATTGTTATAATTTCCAAACGCACGCTGGAATCGAAGCCGCACCGTTTCTGGTTAGGTAAGCGACATTTGATATATCGCGCGCTTACGGCAATGCTGCTTATACTAAGACTCAAATGGGCTAGTTTTAGCTAATTTATTGGAATAAATGTTGACGTAATAAAATGTATAACAAATTGCGAAGGAACACTTACAGTAGTAATAAGGAACATGATATTTTCGTTACACTATTTCATAAGGCATCTCGTTTGTGAGAAATGTAACTTCACATTGGAATCCTAGTTGGGTTTTATGAAGTGACCATTTTCAAGGTTTGTGTTATGTTTTCAGATAACAATTTTTTTATTATTATAGAGGACACATTTTGTTATTAATTAGCACCTTCAAACTGCGAGTATTAATGGGCTTATATATTTAACCATTATACAAGCAAACGAGCGACTTAATGGTAAAAGGGCACAGTCGTCTATGGAACTTACTACATTATAGTATTGATTTTGAAAATGTAGGTAAATTTTAAGTTTTATCTCAATCGTTTTTAAACGAAATGAAAACGAGATTCTATGACGAGAAGTGGTACTTTTGTAAAAGGTGATAATGTCAAATCAAGTACATAAACTGCATGAAATGGATGATTTGAGATATTACAATTCCAAATAGGCTGTGCATCTTGCACCACAAATTTTGAGGACAAAAGTAGCAACGTTATGTGACAATAATAAAAACTATTGTGTTACAAGTATACGTGACATTGCATCGGTGATGACATCTGTGTCAATACGAGTAAAGGCTTTAAAGTAACGCTTCCGTAACTTTGCACTTCTAGCGAACGTGATTGCAATGCAATTACGATAAGAGACGTCGTGATCTGAGTAAAGTACTGGGAGTACATAAATGCGTGAGTTCATTGAGTTGCCTCAATGTTGTTCCAGGCAACTGACCTAACAGACGTGTATTGGAATACCATTGATTGGTAAACTAAGTAGTTAAACAGTAGAATTTATATTGCTTACTTTAGTAACTTGCGGGAAATGTCTATTTACGTTTAAAGCCAACTACGAAAAAAGAAATATTTTTCATGATGTTTTTCATATTAATCACGGTTTTCCCAATCTCACCGTAGAACAAAGACATAGTTAATGACCATTAAAATTTGAGCTAGTCACGAGTTTATCTATGGAATACCTAGTGTTTAAAAAAATTACACATAATATTTAGTTGGTCCTTCTCACTCGTCTTTTCGCTTAGCCATCTCTTTTTTATATTATTACCCTTCAAACAAATTATAGTACATAGCTTCTCTCGGTAAGCATTGTCAAACAAAGAATAAAATTAGTCACTGTTATTATTCGTTCGTTAGTCGCACAAAAATAGACGTCAATTATTATTGTATTATGTTAAATTTATTATGTAGTAACAACTAATTAAATACATTCATAACGTGGCGACCATTGTACGTAATAAAATCACGTTACGTTATTGCTATGACCACGTTATACAAACTGAAAAATTATTCGTAACATGAACATGTCGCTCAAATCGGGGGGCACGGCAGTGCCCCCGCCAAGTCGATAAATATTTTACCAGACGATCATCAGCATCAGTTTTCGAATTAAAAAAGAATTATCAAAATCGGTTCACGCAGTAAAGGTTGGGTAACATACATTAAAAATACTGCCGAATTGAAAACCTCCATCTTTTTGAAGTCGGTTTATTACTTTGTGATAAATTAGGAAATCATTGCATATTATGTTTCGATGCATGTAATTAAGATGGTCACACTTGCGTGCACTCTAATTGGATTAAGATTCGGATAAAATACAGTAACTGATTGACATTGGCACACTTATTAATTATAATTATGTAGTTGCATGCATTCTGCTTATGATGTATGTATATTCATTATAATAAAATAGTCTAACAGGAACTACAATTATGACTGTATTGTTTACTTAATTTACTTATTTTACTACGTTTGCGTCGATCCCAAGCGATCAACCGAGTTAAGCACTGTGCATTTTACAACGACGCAGCATCGGATTAACAAAAAAGAAAGTACTCAACTGTCATCTTTATGTCTTGGTTGTTACGGTTTTATACTTGAATTGAAATACGTACTAGCCACTACCCTGTCCTGACCAACTCCGAATCGACACCAAGTAGAATCGAAAAATAGTAGAATCGTAATTCAACCGTAAAAACAGAGACATAAAGATCATAATTTTTTTGCTTTCGTTTTAGTTGGTTTTAATGTGTGCAGTACTTTAAGCAACAGCTGCCGCGGTCGGTAGTTGCATGTGACCGCTATTGGCGAAAATTTCTTGAGCGATTGCGTGCTGCAGAGCTTCTACATCTATGAAAAACAAGTCTAGTAAAAGATGTTACGCAACTGTTTATTTATGATATACATGACAACAATCCATTTACGCAGTCGTAATGAGATGCAAACGTCTCAAGTTTAACAAGGTTGGATGGATGTGACCTTATCTTGCCGGCGCAATGGCTCAATGGACACGTCCTTCAGTCGTGTCTCTCACTAACATGGACATCACATGTCTCATTTTATGCGGTTTTCGCAAAGCAAGATCAAACATCGCCGTACCCATCAATGAACGTTACATTTACACAATTCTGGCGTTGAAAAGACATCAACGCGTTTATTCCTAACAGATGTTTTTAGTCTAGGACGATTTTTGTAAAACTTTCGTTCAATTTTTTTTGATAGATTTGAGTACGTTTTAGCAGATTATTTAATTCATATTTCATTATTTATAATAATAATTATTATTTATAATAGTTAAGTGATGGTAAAAAAAATATTTTTTTCCTCTTTATGTCGCAATTGTTTCTAACTACAAGTACAGTAGCTATTATGTCTTATATTGTACTATCTGTTGGGACTTTTCAATGCGTAAACTAGGTATAATATAATTAGAGTGAAATAAAAATAATTTGTAACAAAATAAAACTTCTGTATTTATGTAAAACAAACAAAAATAAATAATAAACTAAACGATTGAAGTAAAATCACAGTTGATATGAAGGAAGTATGAAAGTAAGCTAGGGTTGTCACTAGTATTATTCACCACCAGCCAGCGTTCGCGCCAGACCAACCGTTGTAGCCAGCGCCGTATCCGCCGCCGTATCCACCGGCATATCCGCCGCCGAGACCGATGCCGCTACCCAGAGAGTAACCAGTAGTGTAAGCGGGAGCGGCTACCACCCTGTTGACGGACACCACTTGCGGCACGGACACAACCTTGCGTATGTTCACCACTTGCGGGACATCAACTACTTTCTGCACGTTGACAACCTTGCTCTGGGTGACGACTTGGGGTGTGTAGCTGACGACGGGCGCGGCGATTGCGCCGCCGTATCCGCCGGCATATCCCCCGCTAATGCCACCGTAGCCGATACCACCTCCCAAACCACCAAGGTAGCCTCGCTTCTCGCGGACTTGGCCGGCAGAGGCGCAAGCTGCCAAGGCACAGACGACTGCGATCTGTAGATAGAAAAAACGGTAAAAAGTTGTTGACATAATTAATGTATCCGGTTTTGTGGTTTGTCAGAAAACTAAAAAGTTTGTGGTGTATATCATTAAATGTATAGATAGGTGCATGTATTACATTTGAAAGCCAACATTATAATAAACTATTCGAGGTATCGTCTATAAAAAAAGTTAGTAATTAAAAAGAAAAAAAATTGACTCATGACACAAAGCCTTCATACATTATAATTTAAAGAAAAAAATATTGTCTAAATGTCCCTCATCTAATTATTTAATAATCTTTCGTAATACTAATTAGACAAATGAAAATAAAAATATGCTTTATTGTATTTAGCAACAAATAAAATAAAATAGTAACAGGTAATTTTGCGGAGCTCAGTGACCAAAAGCGATCTTATCAGTTGATAAGCAATAGCAATTATTTTCGAAGTGCGAAATTCTAGAATTGTTATTAGATATTTTTTATTTTATTTTTACTTACAAAGGTCTTCATGGTGGTTGGTTGCTCGTGTGGTGAATGCTACCAGGAGGTGAATAATGTCCTGTCTACCTCCCTGCAGCATTTATACCAGCTTAGTGGCGCAACGTGTCCTCCGCATATAAATTAATTCGTATATTATACCGTTAATTTTGAATTTTTAATCATATAAATGTGGGCCTACAGAATATGTGCGAATACGATTCCGCTATTCGCGATAGATTTCATACCCTTGACTTTATTGCAAAATTAGGCATCGATCTGATTTAGTTCAGTGCAAATTGTTAGATCGAGGCAGTAGTTCTTATGAATTGTAGAATTTATGACTGGAAGAAAACACCTAATATAAATTGTTCTCTTCTTTTTTTTCCAACAAACAAATCCTTGAATAACGGTACTTAAGGGACGTAAAGATATGATAGATACAGTATATAGAGGGATGTTTGTTCATCAAGAGAATTTTGCGCAGATGTAGGAAGAATAAGTACAGTACAGACTATTATAGATTATTTATTAAATGGATTAATGTTCTGTATTTACGAACGTGACAAACTATATCCTAACATTCTTTTTAACACTAAGACTTTTTCATCTTTTTAACATTAAGACGTAAAATAATGTGAATAATATATAATTATGACGTAAATTACTTCAAAAAATTCTTCATGTCGTTGACCGCTGAGATTTTACTAAGGACATCTTTGGGCACCGCTAATATTAGCAATCTGATCTAATACTAGCAATTTAAATGCTTTATAAAATACAACGTCTGTGATGTTAACTATTAGAGTTCAGGTCAAACTCTTTACTCAAAATTAAAATTTACAAAATTAAAAACACGCTTGCATAATACTAATTTAGCTGCTCGGCGCCGTCGTATTAAACTTGTATCATAAAATTGCGTTGAAATAGCTAAAATGAAGCAATATGCAAAATTTCAAGTCCTTAAAGTAAAACGAAGAAATTCTAATTTAGCTTGCAATATTTACTTAAACATACAAACATGAAATTAAATTAATACATGAATAAAAATTAAATTTGAAATCTAATCGTATTGAGAATCACCTCCCTTTTTAATTTCCGTTCACAATTATGCGGTTTTTGGTTTTAGGTTACATTGTATTTAACACAATTTGTCGTGTAAAATATTATATTACTTGAAAATCGCAAAAAAATCGAAATTGAAAAACCGAATACTAACCCCAGCGGCCTCTGAAAAGATGGAGCGGACGTCGCAACCTTGTCCGTTGTTCAGCAGGGTGTATCACGAACAGGGAGGTCGACTTGGACCCAAGTAATATCTAAAAACTTTAGTAATTAAATTCTAAGAGCACTAGTGATTCTCTCAGCGATGTACATAGTATACTGTACTGAGTATAGGAATTTGTAATATAAAAATTATTCCTTTCCGTTGGCTGTTATAAAACTTTTTCACTGGTCGGCGATATTGCTATGCGTTTATTTTGGAAGTGGATCTCAAAACATTTCGGAGTACAGAGTACGGAATACCCTCAATTGCTGTAGTGTAGAAATTATAAAGGTTAAAAATACCGTAGGTATGAGTAGAATAAAATACGGAAAAATATTATTTTTAAAAAAGATTTTCATGAGAATAAGGTTATTAATGATTTTTACACATTATTTGTCGACAAAAATTTAAGTCTATAGATTTGCACATTTTTTATTGGCTAAATTGGCTCATTTAGGGTCGATTCAGACATATCAGTGAAGTCTCAGTTCCGTCACAGTTCCGGCAAATCTTTCATACATTCTCGGCATTGTCAGCACTGACACTGCACTGACAATGCCGAGATTGTATGAAAGATTTGCCGGAACTGTGACGGAACGGTGACTTCACTGATATGTGTGAATCGTCCCTTAACCGAGCATGCAGCACTATCTGTAACTGTGACCGATACAGAATAAGAGTCACAACAGGATATAGAAGATGGTTAGTCCAGTTAGCATGGCAACCGTTGGTATCTTTACTCACTTCATAAGATGAGGCGATTCTCTATTCAACTGTATTTCTTTGTGTTATAAAGTTATGAACTTTGTACTGGTTAAACGATTTTGATAATTATTCTCTTTTATATTGGAAAGGTAGTGCGTTTGGTCTGATACCAAATTAAGCGACATCTGGCGGATAGTTTTTGAGTTATCCTGAAATATGTATATTGAATTTGTTTTATGTTTTTTCTGCGCATTTCAATTTTTACGATTCATTCTCATTTAAAAGCTGTTGCTTGGGGTTCCATATAAATTTGGGCAACATAATAATATAGTGAGTACCTACTTTGAGTGATCTTTATCTGTCGATGTTGAAAACGATTATTTGCTTTTAGTAAAAAGTTTTTATAAATGTTAATGATAATTTTTCTGACTAGAAAATTTATCAATACCATGTCAAGAGATACTTTATGCGAGTGACAAGATACACTATCTTTTGATATCAGGATGACTATACATAATTTGAAATGAATTTACACAACATCTTTAGCTATTACGGGTAAAGGTAACTCATCGTAAGAGTAACTGAAGGGTTAACTCGTCGTGACCATACCATCATTTATGTAATTGGGATATTTCAGTGTATAATATAAGAAAAAAGGAATAAAATTCAATATTAGTAAAAAAATAATCTCATATATTTTTGACACATAAAAAGTATTCGAAATAAAATTCTAACAATATCACATCAAAATTTCACTAATACTTTACTAATGAATTACCAGCCCTTTGAGTATCCGGAGCCGAGACCGATTCCGGAGTGACCGCCGGAATATCCGCCGGAGTATCCGCCGGAATATCCGCCGGAGAGACCACCGGAGAGACCGCCGGAGTATCCGCCGGTGAAAGTAGGAGTAGCGACAACCCTGTTGACGGACACTACTTGCGGTACGGACACAACCTTCTGAACATTCACAACCTGGGGTACGCTGACTACTTTAGGTACATTGACGACCTTTTTCTGAGTGATGACTGTGGGCGTGTAGCTGATGCCGCCGCCGATGCCGCCGAGGCCTCCACCGAGGCCTCCGCCGATGCCGTGTCCGCCGCCCAAACCACCGCCGTGTCCGAGGCCACCGCCCAAACCACCCCCATGTCCGAGACCACCCAAACCGCCGAGGTAGCCGCGCTTCTCGCGAGCCTTTTCGGCTGAGGCACACACCACTAAGGCACACAGGGCAACGACCTGTAACAAATAAATTACTATGGTAAATAAAATAAAAACAAAGTACATGTAAGTTTGCCTCGCTTTCTCATTAGCATAGTAGCATCACAAAGGTGCTACTGTTCACTTAGCGAGAAGATCAGATATAAAATGGTTACTGGTCACTGATGTCCACGATATGCCTATTCAAAACAATAGCCGGCAAAGCATCTTCATTGTATCACTTATATTTCAATGTTAAGCTCAGGTTTTCCCACAAAGTGAGAGGAGCCGACCATAGTACACCACGCTGGTGAAGTGCGGAGTGGTAGGCTACACAAGCCTTTCAGAACGTTATGAAGAACTCTCTCGTGTGTAAGTTGTTTTCGGTATTTTCCTTCACCAAAGCAAGAGATATTTGAATTTGTAATACTCGTAAATTTCAAAATAAAAAGTGCGCACAGGATTCGAACCCAGATCCCGCTGTACGTTACATAAAAGTTCCAAGCTTCAGCTGCCAGCGAAATAGGAATCGGTAAATCCACTTTTTATTTGGCTCTCAAAAATTCTGCGTTATCATATATTATCTTATCGATATTGGGTTACTCTGTAAAACTTTTATTATGTTCAAGTAACCATTCACTACTTAACAAACTATTGAAATGAGCGTTTCGGATGACCTTCTGAGCATTCATTTTTAACAAAAATTGTTACTAAAAACAAAAAAGGCGGTTAAAGTCTTTTTAATGATTGAGTAATCTGTATTGTAAGGATTACGAGTGGCTAAGTGCAATAATTTTATATAAGTGATACATCAAGTTAATGCACGAATTGCACATCGTTTGATCCAATTGATGATAAATATACTCACGAAGGCTTTCATGTTGATTGTAGGGAGTAGTTGGAGCTGGCGAGTATCAAATGGTGAGTGATGCCCTAACTGAAACCAGCCGGCATATATACCAGGCGGTGGCGTACTGAAATTGCGAAAGGTTAGTCAATGAACGTACCAGCCTCTCATTTCAAACACAAAGTCAATTAAATTATTACAATTACAAAATTGTAATCGTAATATTGAGATTCTACGGATAGTTATTTTTGGTTTAAGGTTACCACAAATGTGTTATTAAGAGTTTGATATTTACTTTTTTAGACGTGTTCGGTCTCCACGTCCAGTTATGTTCTTTCGAAACTAATAACGTCGATCACGTGAAATCGATGTATGATTAATGGTATATATGTACATTCATACATACATAAAAGGTATAAATATGTAGACCTAAAAGCCTGGTGACTTCGTGTCGACCCTTCGTTATTTACCGAGTTAAGCAATATTGTTTGCGGCCTGTAGTTAGAATGGTGACCGCTACTGGCAAAAGTTTCTTGGCCACTTTCCTGCTTCGGAGGGCATGTAAAGCTTTTGGTCCTGGTAGTAATCGTAAAATAAGAGTAGTGGTCGTTAAGCTATATCGGACGCCTTCGGGTGATATTGAAAATGTATGTAATTCGAGTTAGCCACTAATCCCTCCACCAACCGGCACAGGAGCAGCATAGTGAAGTACCTAGCATACTTTACTGCTATATTGTCTATGGTTTAGGCAGTTGACCCACTGTGGGCGAGTCGGCGATTATGCATTTCGACAATTCGCTCAAGACACGTACAAAATATATGATATTCCGATAAAAAAAAAAGAGACGCATATGTCAGCGATTACTCGCTCACAGTTCAAATTGCTGTCGAGTACTCGCTCGCATATGCATCTCTTTTAATTACGCTGAATGTGATAATTTAAATCCCTTTTCTAGGGCGAGTAAATAGGCGACAGCTCCTCGCTGCTCGCCGGCGCAGCGTGGTCGGACACCTGCCTTAGCATGATGGTAATCAAGACAATCTAAGAGCTTATCTTATTTAATAATCATAAGTTTATAAAAAAATAACCGACTTCAACATCGACAAGCAGAGATAACTCAAAAACCACATCCCAAATGTCGCTCAAATTTATATGAGACAATATTACAAACATCAGCTTTCCAATAAAATAAATTCACACAGTCCATAGTTCCAAGGTGACAAGTATAAAAATTGACAGATTAGATGACGTTAATCTACTTTGCAACAATCTGCGAAGAACTCGTATGTATGATGGTGTATACCTTCATGCAAGTAGCACCTCCCTCCCCTCCCACATAGGAACATGCAACGAACAAAAAATGTATACATCAACATACATACCATCACCAACACGTGTTTCGCCCTAAAACAGGGAATCATCAGGGTAAGTAGACTCTACGACGGTCGGTCACGTCGGTCACAAAATTGTTCCTATGTTCCTATGTGGGAGGGGAGGGAGGTGCTACTTGCATGAAGGTATACATCATTATACATACGAGTTGTTCGCGGATTGTTGCAAAGTAACGTCATTTAATCTGTAATAATGGAGTTCCGCAAAGTAACGCCTGAATCAATTAACTATATAAAAATTGAGTTGAATTGAGAACTTCCTCCTTTTTTGAAGTCGATTAAATAGGCAATAAACGAGCCGACGATCTCGCGTAAGTGTTCGTCGATAACCAAGGACACCAGTAACATGGAACGTATTACTAATGCATTACCGGTCAAAAAAGGAGAAAAACAGAAAGTTACTGCTGGCTTTCAAGCCCCCACTATACCCGAACACGACGAGTCGTTAGGCGATTACTCTGAAGCCACAGGGTACCTAATAGCCAGCCAGGCGGGATATGTTGAGGATGAATATGAATGAATACCTACTGAATGATCGAATAAGGATACATGAATACCAGTAATATGATTAGCTACTGAATAAATAGTATTAAAAGTAATGTCTATACATAAAGTAAATCTCTAACTAATCAATGTAATGTTTACATGGAAGCTATATGGGAAAAACTGTGACATTAAGTATCCGAAATGAATGGTAGGCCAACTTATGTGTTTGGTGAGGAACCTAGGAACCTTCAACAGGAACGAACTTTCGCCATATAGTCGTTTTTTGAATGTTTTTTGCAGGTTCAAAAGGTACTATATAAAGAGCGACACCGAACGGGTAGTTTCTGAGTTATCTGTACATATCGTTTTTGAAGTCGGTTATATATTTATTAAAAATAAAATTGTGATTATTTGTAAACTTTTTTACCTTTATTTTTTGGGTATTTTATGAACTACACTTGTCTTCCTGATTTTGTTGGTTTTGATATATTGTTCTCCAAGTTATTGATATTTTGACATTATTATCTAGGTATAGATACAATAGCTAAAACTCAAAAGTGTGTGAAGTCCGCCAATCTCCACTTGACCAGCGTGGTGGACTATGGCCTTAACCTTCTCATTCTGAGAAGAGATCTGTGCTTAATAGTGGGCTATGATGGGTGGGTTGAAATGATGAATGACGATGACAATAGCCACAGGGAAGCAAGTTTCGTCAAATCAGTCCTCATAATGCGAGGTGACGTACAATAAATGCACAATGTGTTGACCATATTATAAAACAAGTTGTGACCGCGTCTTCGTTCGTGCATAGGATTTTTTCCCGCGTGAAAAAAAAATATCTAAAAAATAGCATAAAAAGTAGCCTATATGTTGCCCCGCAACCATCTCTATCTCCATGTAAAAGTACCATAAAAATCCGTTCAGCCGTTTCTGGGATTAGCATGCCCAAACATTGGATCAGAGAGTTTTTTATATGTGTGTATAGATTACAAAAAAACTGTGTAGTGACTTTGAAATAAAAGCTCGACGAATTTCGTACCTTTGATTGCAATGTGGTAAGTATAGTAGGTCTAGGTACTATTAACCTTGCTTCGTTTCACTAAACCTGTCGAAAGGATGTTTTTATTTATTTCTGAATGAACCAGTTAAAAAAACCAGCACTTACGTATCAGTGGTTACGGATAAAGTGTCAGTTAGTTATGGAGAAAACTATGTATCAGATAAAGGCTGCTGATAACTTTTTTCTGTTTCACAACCAAGCTCCCTGATAATTTATCTGGCAGATAAATTTATCCGTCAATTTAGAGTGGCGCAGTTGCGTTTCGTTACTAGTAAGTAAACTTATGCGGTGATAGCTAAACATATGAGTTTTGTTTCTCTTACCTATCTTATCAGACAGTTTATCTGTCAGTAGTTCTATCCGACACCTGTAAAAACACAAGTAGAAGTTATCTGGCAGATAAGTTCCTGATAAGCTATTAGGGACTTTAACAGAAAGTGGTGAAACAGGCTCTAAATGCTACCTCAAACATGTTTCATTGCATTGGGGCAGACTGCAACTAAAATTATTTCGCGCTTTCTGAACTTAACAAAATCGGACAAACGGGCAAACTTTCTTATAATACCTACTGTTTACGGAATTTGTCCATACCTCACTTAAATACATTTTTTCAAATTTGATGTCCATCATACTAGTGTTCTAAGACAAGAATGCATGCCTTTTATATTAGTTTTGATGGTCATTAAATGCTATACAAAACATGCTAATCTAAGAGAAGCCCTGGAATCAATATCTTTGGGCGGTAACCACTTCCATCATGTAGCTTCTCGGTTTCATTATTGGCTATTTACATGATACGTAATTGTATACCTAGTCAATCCTACTAATATAATAAATGCGAAAGTTTGTAGTGTTGTTTGCGAGTGTTTGTTGTGTGTGTGTGTGTGTGTGTGTGTGTGTGTGTTCTGGTGTGTGTGTGTGTGGGTGTGTGAGTGTGGGTTTGTTACTCTTTCACGCAAATACTGCTGAACGGTTGAATTTTCATGAAACTTTGCATTAATATAGCTTAGACATCGGAATAACATAATTTGTTAAATTTTATAGAGATTTTTGAAGGGACTGGTTCCCCGAAGCGAAGCGAGGGCGGGTTTACTAGTATCCCTATATACGAGT
>DWJQ01000845.1:0-12496 GCA_018248915.1 Hesperia meskei straton
TTTAAAGATTTAAGCATACAGACAAACAGACAGACGGACAAAAATAGCGACTTTGTTTTATACTATGTAGTGATACAAAAAAATACCAAGCTAAGTTCGGTTACCTGATATTGTTAATAACGTATAAGTAAACGACCAGACAGACCATCTAATGGTAAATGATCACCACAGCCCATGAACCATATTAGCAGAACCAAAGGTCCACACGGAGTCCACACGGAGACGTCATGAACCCTGAATCGCGCTTTTGAAGATTTCTACACCGCTCGCATATACTCTAATTCCGACCGAGATTCAGACAGAGCTGTGTCGCTCCCCAGGCAAGTTGTCTCACCTTGCGAAATCTCCAACGGGATCCCCGACGCGTTGCCAGCCGAGATACAAGAAAGGGGAAAGAAAGAAAGCACTGGTTCTTAAGAGTTCAGTGGAAGACGACAAGTCATTTGGCGATTGAATTGCCAGATTTTTCTGGTTGAATCCTTAATCGAAGTTATTTGCAGTGTTACTAAACTTCATTAATCATGTCATGTCTTTATAACCTACTACTAAGAGTACACTTAGCTATTAACTATAATAATTTTGGTTGTTCTAAATAAATTAATAATCTGAAGTGAGCACTCAAATATCAATTCATGTTGATAATTGCGTTGGCAATCATGAGCATCCAACAGGGAAAGTCATTATTAACTTGCGTTTTACGACTGCTTCATACGAAATAATCACATAACTTGAGCCAAATTCATGTTAAGGAAGCCAAGTTCAATCTAACAAACTTCCTCTCGTACTTAAAGCTCGTACTACGCTCTACTGAACAACAATGTTAGCGCCATGTCCCTTCTCACATCGACAGTTCCTACTCTTACCTACTAGATTCATCAATTGCAAGTATTTGTCAAACTACAAAAAGCTAGTCCACATTAATTTAATATCAGTTCCAATTGGAAATCGAATTCAGGACTCCTCGCTTCTCTGGCACAGTAACTATCAACAAGTGCAACTAGGCACCGAGGTAGAAGTAGGTACGTGGATTTTTTTACTTATTTCTCCATGCTTCAACTTTATAAAATTTATTTATATACGTGTTTCCAACTATATCACTTTCTCGTATAAAGTTTCAAAATGGCCTAGTTATAAACACGAGCTACAACGCAAACATGACGTAAAAGGTAGTAAGTCAAAATTGGCAATTTATTCGTGCAAGCGCCGCCAGTGTCCGAGGGCGCCGGATAAAGTCTACTTCGATAAGTGGCGTAAATTGAGTTTACCTCGGATCCGGCACTGCCACTGCGACCTGAAAATCATAATAACTACTACTTGAGTTTCTGTAAGCTTTACCTATAACACGTTTATGTTATGTTCTTGCTTTTGAACGTTTGTTAGGTACTTAATTGCTAAACCGTTCTGTTTAGAATGATTTTAATGCACTGAAAGCTTATTATTTGAATATTTTATCATAGAAAAACAATCTGTTCCCTGGTATAAAAGGTAATATTATTTATAATCACGGTTCTTATAGTTACAAATAAAAATTAATGTTTTGACTGTTTTATCTACATCAGTACACACGATCAAAGTTGAGTCATATAACAGGTAGGTATTTTTTGCTAAATTACATGTTACTTCTTTTAAATTTTAAACGTTAACTGTGATTGAACGATTGCTAAGCTACTAATCAAAATCATTTCCATTACAACATGAATCAATTTACAGATCCGTAATAGGAGGAAGTAGCTCCAAATTGGCAATTTATTCATACGAGCGCCGCTTGTGTCCGCCCGGGCCAGATAATGTCCGCTTTGACCGAAATAACTGCTATAAATTGAGTTAAGCTGGTACTGCTGAGTGGCTGTTGTATTTCTCTCTTTTGTATGAAGTCAAAGAGTGCCAGTCCTTTGGGAACTTTCGCCAATCGTTGAATGAAAAGTAATTTCATTTCCTTCGTTCATGTTTCTTTAAATTGAAGTTACCTGTGTCACTGTGTGTTGATGAAAGGTGTACCTACGTTGTATATGGAATATTTCTAGTTTATGGCAGGAATATTACCTGACATTTGAGATAAAGTTAAACATATTCAGAATACTTGACTTTATTCATCTTCGACAGAAGAAACAAGAGCCCTTTAGCAGAGACAGCTTAATTGCATGTGTTAATTGCATAAAGAAAGAGTGCGAATGTTATGAATGGAAATTCCTTTAGAAACAGGTGTTTTGGATTTTTTGTCTTTGCTATATTTAAATAATTATAACAGGTAAGCATCAACCTTCCGCTACAGCCCATGACAACTGGGACCGATCTAGAACAAGATTCAAATTCAGAGAAGGATGGTCACTAATAATTATATTAACTGTAAAATTAAAAAAAAGAATAACAATCCTAAGAATTCTATTATGAACTGCGGTGCCATAGACGGGCACAAAGATACACAGACAGTCAGGTCAAATCATCATCCTTATAACATCCATCTTTACAGGTCGGAGGTTACATAAATATAAAGTCACTCATATGGTCCCAATAAGACTCCCCGTGTCGCAGTCGACATGTTTAATACAAATAACGTAAACCTAACTAGCACCCTGACCCGAAACAAATATTTATCTGTCACATAAATATCTGCATTGGTTATCTAAGCCGGGACTCCTGGTTTCGACTACCAACTAGGCTAGGAGATCGTAAATTGGTTGCATAGAACGTGGACGTTTCCCCCGCTTGTTATCTGTTATGCTTGTTACTGTCACGGTGTTTGAAAAATGTTCACGTTATATTGGAGTCCATTGTAAGAGTCCATTGTAATAGCCTCGGTGTCGATTTCCTCGTTGGTGAGCTGTTATCCTGTATAATCAGTAATCATGTTACTTTAGCGGTGTTATCACAAGCTTTGAAGCGCGAAACATATTAAAAATAACAGAGAAATTATAGTTTAGTTAATATTATTTATTAATAATGTCACCCTCTTCCACAAAGAGGTACCATTTTTATACCGGTTTTAAAATTCGCATTGGTATCTTTTACGTACCAAGGTGAATTTCTTAATCCTCAAGGTATGTACTAAGGTATAGCCATAATCGTTCAAGACGGATATTAGAGTGGTGTGTATGGTATTTATATACTTACACATATGTAGGTGTATTGTATACATATAAGTGGTGACATCTGTGATTACAACAAATAATGAGTTTCAAGATCAGAAGCTTCCACAGATAAAGACGTACGCACACTTGTCTTCCATCAAAGAAGATGTTCCAAAGGCTTTGTCCTTAAACAGACAGCCTCCATTGGCCATTAAACTCATTGATCATCACAGCCATTGTTTCTATTGTTGGAAGTGCAATCTATCCGTGGTGGGTAGTGTACCAATTTAAGGCGAGGTTCCTCAAGCTGTTAGGGTTGACACATCACGAACTATGTATATAGAAAAGATTATTCATTAATAGATAACTAATTTATATCATCAATATTTTCACTTTAATAAATTATAAATCAAGTTAGACTCAAAGGGAATTTTTACACCGATTAAGAAACTATACACATAAACCTTGTCAACTGACAGACGAATTGTTCAAATACATAATCTCTTGCAATAACTGAAACTAATAACAAATCACTTGGTTCCGTGTAACAATTTAACTGAAGTTATGTTTCTCTAACTTTAATAACCGTGTCTAGTTCAACTTATTGAATTAAATTAGTTCTGTACTCTCTGATTGTTATTGTTCGTGGGGAAGTTTCTAATTGAAGTTCAATAATATTTTGCTATAAAAGAAGAGGTTTAAACACGTTACAAAATTTCAACATTTTGTTTTATTCTCGTATAGGTACACTATTTTAAAATATACATAGTTTAGTTTGGCCTCCACTCCACAAACTTTTTCATAACTTTTTAACATCACCTTTTCATGAAGCACAAAAGTAAAAAAGTATAAATTCAATATTAACATATTACAGATATTAAATAAAATAAAAATTCAGATTAATTATATCTATGAAAAGATATTTCACAAAAATTGTTGTTAATTCAGGGATTCACATTTGCAGTGACACACGACAACATACTACACAAACATCCCTACATAATATATTTATCAACAAAACCTTACATCAAAAAGGAGGTGTCAACCCTAACAAATGACGGAGAGAATATGCCCGCATATCGTATCGGTGGGAACAGCCGACACGTGTTCCCTCGTGTGAACAAGACGCAGGAAGAGACTCCTTGTTTTGTACTGCACTAACATTCACTTGCATATAGCGGTAGCTGAAAAACTGACAGTCATTAACCCCAAAGTAAGGGTCATATAGTACCAACATAATATGTATTGAGATATTTGACAAACCTAAAGAGCTGATGGAAGCGAAAGTTCGTTGACAGAAGTATCGCCAAGACTTTTCTACGAAATTTTCATGGTCCAAATTTTTAAGGACGAAAGTTCAAATATTATTTTGGGCTCTTGCCAACATTTCGTTATGTAAATGTCCACAAGATTTTGTTATCTCTCCTCAAAGTCATCGTGAATACAGACTGTTAAGTTTATCTTTAGGTATCTTCTCTTTATAGTACCTAACTACCTATGTATACTTACCTAAAATAGGACAGAACTGTGACAACATCGGCAGATAAAGGTTACAACAGCGAAATTATCGCAGACGTTATTACAACATTATTTGCAAAGTTTTTATAAATAGTTGACAAACTAGCAGACTAGCAGACTTTAACCTATTAATCATCCACTGCCAGAACACAAGTATATTCTCATAACTAAAGTGGCTTAGAGAATACACCACCACGATGCTCCAAAGAGTGGAGTGGTGGAAAAGTTAGGGGTCAACCCAAGTATCGGAAGTTTTCATGCCGCCTGAAATCCTCCAACGTGGCTTTAAGACTACTGTCTTTTAATAACAACCGGGACCGACGGCTTTACCCGAAGCACGGAAGCGCTCATTGTTTTTGGCAACCAACGGTTACCCATCCACCTATCAACGCAATCGTTGATCGACGCAAGTAATTCGGACTATGAGCACTTCACTATCGGGTAATTAAGTTAATTAAGTAACTTTGTCATCTTATAATTCAGACATTTTGTCACCTAATAATTTAACAAAACCTGACTACATTTCTTCGAAACTTTTCTGAACCTCGACTGAACTGGGCGCATTAAAACCTTGTTTAGGTGAGATGAGTATCAACATAACTGATTGCTATAAGTTCTTAAGAATTCGTTTTCTACACGTGTTTTATGTGTAGCTTATTTGCGACGCGCGAACTAGTAGCGATAAATAGTGACGATAAGCCAACTAAGTGCCGTCTTCGCGATCCTATCGCGACGATAAATCCTAGAGCGGATCCTAGCTAAGATGCAAATAACATGTGTTGAATTATATCATCCTACACTATCAACAAATCGTAATCCACTTACTTTTCTTATGAAGAGCTTATGTATGGACTATACGAAGTAACAAGCAATATTTTTATAGATAAAAAGAACCCGTCGAAAGGCTAAATAAGGGTGGAGCCAAAGATGTATTAAATATCTAGATGGAACATCGAATCCGCGAAAACGTGTCAAAAAGTTGTGGCCAACTGTTTTTCACAACTTTTATATCATTACGCACAGATTACGCATGCATAGACAATAAATGAACGCGAAAAACATCGCCTACACGCACACATGCTTGATAATGTTGCCTTGTTTTTTTTGTTTTCATTGTAGGGCGACGCTCAATCTAGATATTTAAAACATCATTTAGTGGAGCTTCTGTATCAATTTAACAGCACTTCTGTAGATTATATTTTATGAGTAATTTTGAATTTAAAATTAGAAGTTATGCATAAGCACAGCAGTTTCATTAACTACCCTGATCATGAATAATGTATACCGATGAATAAAAGCATAGGTAAGTAAAAGATTTTTAAATTTAATACAAGTTTCATATTTAGTCACGAACAAAATTGATTCGTAAGGCAATAAAATGTTAAATCTATGCAATTTCCTCTCCAATTCGCCTAGAATGCATTTTTTTCCCAAACTAAAAGTCACATAACTATCCGAATAATTTACTAATTCGCATAAAAGCCATTTAAATGTTTCCGCTCTCACGAAATTTAAAATTATAACACGATTTCCATCCACCTCCATATTACCCATCAGAATCGTATCCTTTGGACATAATTTTAAAGCGACATCAAATAAATTCATTCGGAGCTAATGACCAAAAGAAATGATTTTATCTATTTTTCTTGAATCATTCCTTTATAAGTCTCCAGAGCGGTATCCATCTGTAACAGAAGTCCTAACGAGTTTTCAAGCACTTAACTTAAAAGTCTGTTTCATGACGATAATTAAAATGAGCGCTTTGTTTCTACTATAATATAATCGTGTAATTACCGAAGATCCTACTTTTATCAATGGGGTGATAATATTTGTGATAAGTTACATTTTTTAACTAAGTTGTCGGCGATCGCTATCTATGGCGCCATCTATGGACGAAAGGGGAAGTCCCTACGCGTGAAAGAAGCCGGTGTAGGATGCCTCCACTATACGAACGACACGAGCTACCGGCGCATACGTTACATACATACTTTCATAATTTGTAAATTTTAATCCGAATTAAACGTATTGAAATCGTAAAATAATATACGCATTCATTGAGGAAAACCACAAACCCCGTTTCTGAACATACAATTTGATCCTGCGAGCCGAATAACAGCAAATTTACGGAAGACAAGAACCGAAGTCGTCGTGCCAGCACCTACTTTCAAGTGGATTCAGCTTAACGGTCAGGTTTTCCTTTCTACATCTTTTCATTTCCTAAACGATTGTGTTAAAACGGTGTTTAAGTGCTTATTATCGAATAATTACTGTGCTAGTGCTAGTATACGTGAGTACCTTATCTTACTTTCAACCATAGTAATTCAAAATGCTTGGTGATGAAAAATTAACCGTTCCTTCATCTAGTCCATCTATTTCTCCTACTAGAATGCAAGCTAATAATCTAGCTGAGCTTAGAAAACAACGCGGTAACATAAAAGGCAGATTGACTCAGTTTAAGAAATATTTAGACTCATTTGATGGTAGTGATCCGTCTCAATTGCAACTAAAAGAGATTAAATTTAGAATGCAGGCTGCAACAGATTTATTTAAAACATTTAATCAAATCGAAAGTCAAATAGAACTGATTTCTCCAGAATCAGAAGTTTCATCCAACGCAGCTTACGTTGAATCTTTTGAGTCACTATATTTTAGTACGTTGGCAACTGCTGAAAGTATAATCGAACAGGGAGAGACTGGTGATAGTTCTAGTGTAAAACCTAATAATCGATTATCTCGAGTAAAGCTACCTGATATAAAATTACCTGTTTTTGAAGGTTCCTTCGATCACTGGTTAGAGTTCAAGAATTCTTATATTACCATGATCCACGCACGTTCAGATTTAGACGAAATCCAGAAATTTCACTATTTGCGGTCTTCACTAAGCGGTAGTGCTTTACAAGTGATTAGTGCTTTAGAATTTACGGCAAGTAACTACAAACACGCATGGGATTTACTAGAGAACAGGTTCCATAACTGTAGGCTTCTTGTTCACAATCACTTAAAATCACTTTTTTCTATTCCTCCTTTAAAGCAAGAATCACATACACAAATTCGAAAATTAATAGATACTGTTTTGAGAAATTTACGGGCACTTAAAACACTAGACGAACCAACGGAGTCCTGGGACACTATAATTATTTACTTGATCACTTCAAAACTAGACTCGGCCACTGAACGCGATTGGGAGAATCACAAAGGTTCTATACTTTCCGATTCTAGACGATTAAAGTTAGACGATTTACTCTCATTTCTTAGAAATAAAGCTGATACTTTAGACATGATAAACGCAAGTCACAGTCAAAATAAGTCTATAAGTAAACCTACACATGTAACAAGTAAACAATCGCACCATACACATAACCCGCAGGTACACAGCTTCGTTACTACTACTCCAAGTTCAAGTTCAAAGAGTAAATCATCTAACGATAACCTTAATAACAAACGGGCCGTAAAATGTCCTTCCTGTGGTCAAAATCACTCACTTTATACGTGTTACAACTTTCTAAATTTATCGGTAAAGGATAGAATTAAGCTAGTAAACGAAAAACAATTATGTAGGAATTGTTTACGCGCCGGTCATTCGTTTACCGATTGTCTATTCGGCACCTGCAAGCAATGTCATGGCAAACATAATACCCTACTTCACGGCGGTTCATACGACAGCGATGCATCGGATGCATGTGTGCGTAGCGAGCGCACATCTAATGTAAACCCGTCGGCCGCACTTCATTCGATTATTGCACCTCAGTCTTATCACTCATTGACTAGCTCTGACGGTGTATCATCTCCTCTTGAGGCCCTGCAACCTGTATTGCTGTGTACTGCTTTGGTGGAGATAGAAGATAGGGATAAACGTATACACACAGCCCGAGCGCTGTTAGACAACGGTAGCCAACATTGCTTTATATCGGATAACTTAAGAAAACGATTAAATGCGCCTTCCATACAGTCCACTATACGTATTGTAGGTGTCGCTCAATCTGTGACACAGTCAAATCAATTATGCGAAATAACTATACGTTCTAAATTAAACGACTTTAGTAAAGCGGTTAAGTGTTTTGTCTTGCAGCGCATAACAACCAGTTTGCCCTCGACAAGCATTGATACCGATTGTATACGTATTCCGTCTAATATCAAACTAGCCGATCCCACATTTCATATATCTTCCGAAGTAGATATTTTAATCGGTGCGGAGCTGTTTTGGGAGATATTAGAAGAAGGTAAAATTCGATTAATTAACGGTCCATACCTTCAGAACTCAAAGTTAGGTTGGTTACTTTCTGGGCCAATATACGATAAACGATTAAAAAATAATTCGAATCAAGTTCATTGCAATTTTACCCAATCTTTAGAAAATCAATTAAAATTATTTTGGGAGATTGAAAACGTAGTTTGTCAGTCAAGCAATGTCCTCTCTCGTGATGAACAGTTGTGTGAGGAATTGTTTATAAAGACTACTAAACGTGAGGGGGATGGTAGGTTTTCTGTCCGCATTCCACTCAAAGATTCGCCTGATACGTTGGGGGATTCCTATAATTTAGCGAAAAATAGATTTCTCTCCTTAGAACGGAAATTACAACGTTCATCAGATTATAAACGCTTATACTGTGACTTCATGAGTGAGTACGAAGCTCTGGGTCACATGACGCGAATAAATAATTTCGATACCCCTAATTTCTTTCTGCCTCATCATGGGGTTATGAAAGATAGCACCACGACTAAATTACGTGTCGTGTTTGACGCTAGTGCGTTGACTACAACTAATAAATCGTTAAACGACATTCAATATTCAGGTCCTGCTCTTCAAAATGACATTTTTTCTATTCTATTACGTTTTAGGCAATTTAAATATGTCGCGTGTGCCGACGTAGAAAAAATGTTCAGGCAAGTCCTTATTCAACCCGATCAACGGTCATTACAGTTAATAGTTTGGCGAGATGAACCTTCTAAACCTTTATCAGTTTATCAGCTCAATACAGTAACGTACGGGACTGCATCAGCGCCATACCTCAGTATGCGCTGTATACGGCAGCTAGCGTTGGATTGTAACGATGACGTCACATCTCGTATTATTACAGAGGACATTTTCGTTGATGATTTGATAACTGGTGATGATGATCATCAACAACTATTACAAAATTGCAGTAAGGTAACTGAGGTTTTACAATCTGGATGTTTTTCACTTCGTAAGTGGACATTCAACTCTGACGTTACTCATAATAACACACCTCATCAGTTTGTAGATCAACACACACAAAATAAAACGTTAGGCATAGGTTGGTGTAATGATACTGATGAGCTTTACTACACTACAAAGGTTGACGATTATTCACATATTCGAATACTAACTAAACGCGTGATGTTATCTATCATATCGCAAATTTATGATCCTTTGGGTTTGCTTTCTCCTACAGTCATTATCGCAAAAATATTATTACAGAAGCTATATACTCTGAGTGATATTGATTGGGATACTCCAGTACCACACAATATTACGGCTAATTGGAATCATTTTGTCGAATCGTTAAAATGTCTACCTAATTTAAAAATTCCACGTTATGTTATGAGTGATTATGTACAGCACAAAGAACTCCACATATTTACTGACGCCTCTGAGAAGGCGTACGGTGCATGTGCGTACATCCGTACATATAATAACAACACGGATATCACCGTAAAATTATTGTGCGCTAAGAGCAAAATTGCCCCACTGAAATCCCTCAGTACAGCCAGGCTGGAAATTCTAGGAGCCCAGGTCGGTGCGAATCTTTATAAACGGATTATCAACAGTTTACGTTTAGAGTTCACTAAAGTTTACTTCTGGACAGACTCAACTATAGTTATCGGTTGGCTTGGCATGTCACCACATTTATTAAAGGTTTTTGTACGGAACCGCGTCACAGAAATAAACGAGTTGACCGGTGACGCCCCTTGGTTGCATGTGTCGAGTCAAGACAATCCCGCTGATCTGCTATCCAGAGGGCTTCCGCTTAATTCGTTAATTCACTCAAAGTTGTGGTGGAACGGTCCATCTTATTTACACGACACTAACAATTATAACTTTTCAAATATTCCAACCCAAAGAGATTCAATAAATTTGCAAGATTTGCCCGAATTAAAACCTCATACAACTAATCTTGTTAGTGTTTGTCCGTATGAGATTATACAATTCGATAAATATTCATCCTACAATAGACTTAAACGTGTATGGGCTTATGTTTTGCGATTCATTACAAACGCACGCGACCGGGCCGCGCGCGATCTATCTGGTGCATCAAAACAACAAACCGGTTCCTTGACTGTTGGCGAATTAAATGCATCACAGCGGTTATTAGTTAGATGCGCTCAGAGACAATCATTTCCGGACGTTTATCAATGTTTAATTAATAATTTACCTATTAAATCGAACGCGAAAGAAATGAATCGTATTTCAGGTTTAAACGTATTTTTAGACGATGACGGATTAATACGTGTCGGTGGACGACTGTGTAATGCCTCAAAATTCGATTACAATAAGAAACATCCCGTATTGCTTTGTAGTAAACATCCATTATCGGTGTTATTAGTTAGACATGAACATCTACGATTATTCCACGCTGGGCCGCAGCTTCTTTTATCAAGTTTACGTGAGACTTGGTGGGTTCTAGGCGCTAGGAATTTAGTTCGTAAAACTGTGCGTGGTTGTATTACTTGTACGCGTATTCGAGGGAAGACATTAACTCCGATAATGGGAAACTTACCATCTGAACGCTTGGATCCTGGATTTCCGTTTATGAGAACGGGTGTGGATTATGCGGGACCAATCATGATACTTAACCGGAAGGGCAGAGGCGCAAGACTAGTAAAAGGTTACGTATGTCTTTTTATTTGTTTCCTTACTAAGGCTGTACACTTAGAGCTGGTCACCAGTCTGTCTACTGAAGATTTTATTTTAGCGCTTAAACGTTTCATTAGCAGACGGGGTAAGCCGAATGCTATTTTCTCCGATAACGGCAAAAATTTCGTGGGTGCCGCCAAAGAATTATCATCTTTCCTACAAAATAATTCGAAACAAATCGTTGATTTCACTGCTAACGATGGGATTTTATTCAAGGTCATCCCACCATATTCCCCACATATGGGAGGTCTATGGGAAAGTGGGATAAGGTCGTGTAAATACCATCTTAAACGTATTGTAGGCAATGCTAATTTGACGTATGAGGAACTTAGCACTGTTTTAACACAAGTCGAAGCCATTCTTAATTCCCGTCCTCTCTCTCCCTTGTCCACTGATCCCTCTGACTTCACTCCACTCACTCCCGGTCATTTCCTCATCGGCCGACCGTTGGCTGCTCCACCGAGTGAAGACTTGGTAGATGCGAAAACTTCACGACTCACACGCTACCAGCACGTCGAGCAGTTGCGGCAGCATTTCTGGCGACGGTGGTCGACGGAATACGTGGCAGAACTTCAAACCCGAACGAAGTGGAAGACCAAGGAGGACGACATTGTTCTGGGCAGCCTAGTCTTAATCAAAG
Source organism: Hesperia meskei straton (assembly GCA_018248915.1). Lineage (NCBI taxonomy): Eukaryota > Metazoa > Arthropoda > Insecta > Lepidoptera > Hesperiidae > Hesperia > Hesperia meskei. Next base: position 12,104 of record DWJQ01000845.1, read on the forward strand.
AAGACCATTTGCCTCCTCTCAAGTGGCGTCTCGGGCGAGTTACCAAGGTGTTTCCGGGAGCAGATGGAGTCTCTCGTGTTGCAGACATCACTACTTCGACGGGCGTCATTAGAAGAGCCTTTTCAAAGATATGCGCTTTACCATCTTGTTGAAAGGGATGCTTTCAAGGCCGGGGGCATGTCGGCGATCGCTATCTATGGCGCCATCTATGGACGAAAGGGGAAGTCCCTACGCGTGAAAGAAGCCGGTGTAGGATGCCTCCACTATACGAACGACACGAGCTACCGGCGCATACGTTACATACATACTTTCATAATTTGTAAATTTTAATCCGAATTAAACGTATTGAAATCGTAAAATAATATACGCATTCATTGAGGAAAACCACAAACC
>DWJQ01000846.1:0-12495 GCA_018248915.1 Hesperia meskei straton
CGGCGGGGCGCCGGCAGGGGGAGCGGGGGGTGCGGGGGCGGGAGTGCAGACGGTGCCGCGATGCGCGCGGCGTGACGCGGCCCGCGCCCGCGCCGATGCCATGCTCGAGCGGCTGCGAGCCCAGCCGCGACCCTACGTCCATCTCACTGTGCAGAAGGTATACCCGACACACCTGAGTCTCAGAGAGTGAGACTGCCACACCCCGCTGAAAAAGGGACGATTCACACATATCAGTGAAGTCACCGTTCCGTTACAGTTCCGGCAAATCTTTCATACTAACAGCACTCACACTGCACTGACACTACACTGACAATGCCGAGAATGTATGGAAGATTTGCCAAAACTGTGTCGGAACTGAGACTTCACTGATATGTCTGAATCGACCCAAAAAGTTATTACCTATCCTCATAGTTCAATTTAGCTTGTGAGCAAAGCGTACTTATGACATTTTAAATTCACACCGTCAGTCTACAACCTTAAAGTAGTATGCAGAACGATAGCATTAACTTACCAGAAATAAAGAAAAAAATAGTTTTATCATGACATTTGAAGAGTACAGTTATCAGTTATAGTCTATTAACAGTATGATGACTGATATTGGCAAAAGCCTAAGCATTTGTTGGCTAAGAATGCTTATAGCTGATATGAGTAAGGCATAATTGATTTACTGTACATAATTATTGAAAGTAATGATTAGGTAGTTGATGATGATGAGGGAGCTCATCTGCTCGTTTGTCATTTAGTTTCATCTAAATTATTTAGGATTAACAGAAAGTTGGATTAAAAACTACGATTATATTTTATTTATCTGTGTGTAAGTAGTTTGCTCTGCTAAAATAAGATATACAATAGCAAATATGATTTCGCTGAATTGCTTATTTTGTACCAAATAATGACATTATTCATGTTTTGAATATCATAATGATATCTACGTAATCAATACCCATTGCTCAATGTTTACTGAATGTGATTCAGCATTTAAATTGAAAATGTTCATGCAATAGAAGTATTTGTGATACAGTTGCTAAAATGGTTATGGTTAATACATTATTCTGACAAATTATTGTACAGGCATTTTAAAATAAAACACATAATTGCATGCAACTTTAACATCAATAACAAAGGTAGTGACTATGTAGATTTTTTTTAACATAAGCAATAAAGTTTCTACTAATGTTTGTGGTAATACCTAATTCTTTCTTCGCATCCTATACATTATATATTCTTACAGCATATTCATTAATCTTTCAGGCTATAAGTCTATTGGATAAACTGTATGACACATTCTTCAAGGCACCGCGTAAACCTCATATCAACTTCTTCAGTAAACATTTTATCAAGATTGAATTTTTGGACAAGTATGGACCAATATTCTTCCAACACGTTAATTTCGAATACGAGCATTGATTATTAATATTTGATCAATCACTTTACAGACCCTGCAGGCCCGTTTTTAAGGAGTTTGATGAATGGCCCCAGATATCTCTAGAGCCTGATCCTGCTAGAGAGAAAAAAGAAAAGAAGGAGTCATCCGACATCCAAATAATTAATACAATTTCGCCCAATAATAATAATACAATCGGTCAGAAGTAAGTAACCTGGCATTTTTGACATTATATTTGTGTTAAGACGTTATTGTATGTAATACTTTTTATATCGTTTTAGAATGACGCGAAGGAGCAGGCCTCGAATCAAGGAGAAGGAAGAAAAGGAGCAAAAGGCAGGATATTGTGAGATGTGCAATGCGGACTACACAGACGCAGCGATGCATCGTCGCTCGCCGCACCATCTGGCCTTCGTCAGAGACCACACCAACTTCCTGGCCCTCGACTCGCTCATAGGATCCGGCGCTGATGTTGCTACTTTCCTAGACAAAGCCACACCGGTCAACGGGGAACGGCGGTCATTGAGAAAATTATGTAACGGTGACGCCGAACCAAAAAACCAAAATAAACGATCTAAACGATCACAGTCCCCAGATTCAACAGTGAACGGTAACCAAAGCCCGCGACGGAACGGTGGCTTGGACGATGAGAAAAAACATAACACGAGGTGTGGCAAAAAGTCTAGCGAGTCTCAATTATCGGAAGATCGTCAGTATTATAAAGTGGTCGGGGTAAGCACGAAGCTAAGATCGAGCGGCGGTTTTACGACTAAAAGGAAAGACTCCCTTCCCACCTGTAACGGAGCTAAGCCTTTAGTAGTTAAGTTTAGAAAAGTGAGGCGATCTGAACTTTCTGTGTTGAGTGACGAAGCCGAACAATTCATGTTTCCTAAGCGAGCTAGTTCAACAAGCTCTACTTCGTCTGATGAAGAGGAAGAGAAGGAAGAGCCACTCCCCAAACGGAGAACCCCTCCTCAGCCACCTCCCCCATCGGTGTCCCTCGTTCCGGAGAGACAAAGGCTTGCTAGGCCGCTGGCGCTGAAAGAGGAATCGTCGGAGGAAGACAGCTGGCATGAGGATAAGAGAAGACGCAAGAGGCGCGCGCCCGTCGTAGCTAAGAGAGGAAGACGAGCCCCTTGTAGAGCGCCCGCTACCTCTACCGCACCTCCGACTGAAGATTGCCCCAAAACCCCTGAACCAGTGAAGGACCCAGCTCCAACTCCAACTCCAGAAAAAGCACCCGAAGTTAGTCCACTAAGAGAGGATAATACAGAAAAATGTTTAAAATGGGAAGATGGCAAGTTGAAATATACTCCAGCTGTGGAACAATTGGAGTTTGCTTTTGAGTCTGTTCCACACAGTGAACCCTGGTTTGAGACTTTCAAACGCCAAGACCAGGATAAAGTGGTCACTAAAAATGTGCCCAAGTATTTTGGTAAGCATTTACACGTTTATTTAAATTTAAATAATTACTTAATGTTGTATGTATTAATATAAATTAGATTTGTTTTTGTTGTTGCAGCGCTGTACTCAAAGTCACCAAAGTTACCATACGAAATAGGAACGTTACCACCGTTAAAACCTAACTGCTGTCCGCTAAGTGACTTGGTTCGTCGGGAGGAAAAACCTGGGCCGTCGCGGTCCTATGGAACGAGAGGAATGAAAAAGCAAAAAATTAGAAAACGAACCGCTGCCTTGCTAGCTCTGGAGGCGCATCCTAGGAAATCCCCGAGGGAACACGCGTCAACTTTAGCCATACTCGGTTCCGCCGGTCTTCTGCATCGACGAAAGCACGCCGACGACACTAAATCTACGGCCTCGGAGGACACTGTCAGCGATACAACTAGCAACTTAAAAGTAGAACCGGTCCTCTCCGAAATGCAAGAAGCGTCCGAGAGGTTGAAACAGTTCCTGTCTGAAGTTTTTGAGGATGCCGCGGAATTCGACATGTCCGACGACATCATCGGGGACGAGACTGCGGTCATTCCGTCGACGAACATCCCCGACCTGTCGAGCTTGGTCTCCGAATGCGAGGACTGTGATATTATAAGGAACGAGATCGACCAGGACGCGAACAAGCAACGGGGAAGACGCGGGAAGTTCAAAAAGAAGAATAGGACCGGCTGGCCCAGTAAAAAGAAGCCAAAGAAAGATTCTCGCGCCAACAGCACGGATCACGAGCGTAAGGGGGACAGCAGTCTAGACCGATCGTCCGCAGAACCGCCCGATGACGAAACGGCGAGCGAGGACGATCCTAACATGTCTGAGACAGAGAAGGATGACACTCTGAAGGAGAATAAATCGGAGGAGTCTCAGGACTGTACGCTCACCGATAGTAGAACAATCGAGAACGTGGAAGAGACTCCGCCTAAATGTAATCCGACGGATGAGGCGAAAGCTTCAGCGAAAACGCCAGTACACTTCGATTTGAAGGTTGTTTTGCACGATAATGTTCAAGAAAAGATAGGGAAGAAGAGTGCGGAAAAACGCACCTCGCGGTCCTCGGCGTCGGAGAGCGACGAGAAGGAAGAGAAGGTGGAGAAGGAAAAGAAGCGGGCGGTGCCCTCGCTGGGCGACTGGCTGCAGCCCGTGGTTCGCGTGGCGCGGGTCGACACGGTGGGGCGGCGACTCCGCTCCGCCGGCCGCGCGCGCACCAACCGCTTCAGATAGCGCGACGCCCCCCTGTTACGGAACAGGCTCCCCAAAACGAACTTGGTCTCGTGTGTTAACCAATGAACGATAATCGTAACGTGTTACTGACTACAGTTCAAATAATTCCTTGTGCCGTCTTCCTACATTTTGATATAGCGATGTCTATTGTAGCGATCTCATTGTATATTCGGTGTCCGATTGTGGGTTGTCTAGAAATCTGGTTTATATATCGATTTCCTATCTGTTTATTCTCGATTAATAGACTATGCGATACCCTAACTTATAGAGTAAAGGATGTTACAAAAACAATCTCAATATCAATTATTATATTTCCTAAACCTTGACAGAATATTACAGTATATTTTCAATTTGATATAAATAGTTATAGTTGGTGATTCCCAATTTATGATTCCTAGTAGTGTTCTTGTGATCAATGTGTAGAACAAACTCTTACTTGCACAAAATCATATTGAAATAACCAACTGATGCGACGAACAGTTGCTTCTAAATAAAACATACTGATTCAAACTTAGAAGTGTTTTCCTAACTGTTATTTTTTATTTATTTATTAAGTACTGTTAAGTTTTGGCTCATTGCAAAACAAAAACAAAGTTATGTAAATACATTGTATTTGTTGCCAAAGTAGTTTTTAAAACATGCAAATATTATGTTCCAATGTAATTATTTAATTTTGTAACATTTGTTTGTTTGTTGAACAAGTTTATATTTTGGTGTTGTTATATCAAAATTTTTGTCCGTAAAATGCGCATGTAACAAAGGGATCGTTAGGTGTTTAATGTCGGTTCATTTGTATAATAATTTATTTTGTATAATTTTATATTTGAGGACCTAGCAAAGTGATTTGCTACCTTTGACTGCCAGAAGTCATGTTTTGTGTCAAGATTACGAAGTTTGCAGTATTTATGAACTGAAGACAACTTGAGGCTCGTTAGTAGTCAAGTGATGCTGTAAATACTTGTAATATATTATGTGAACCTATTTGGACTCGTAGAGTGAATGTGAACTCAGTGTGGTGCATTTAGCAGTGGCGAGCTTAGTCTGTACATAAATTAATGTTTTTCAGTATGTATGCCTAGAGTATGTTTTTCCTTTAAGACAGATGAAACTTGTTACATATGAGGTTTCTTCTCAAATTTGTATAAAAATAAAATTTTCATTATTAAAAAATTAAGTGTTTTCTTCAATTGTTTCTGTAATTATTTGGGGCCCTTGTGTGGTCCTGATTTAATTATAGGAGGGAAAATGTAATTATGAGAAAACCTGCTTTTGTAACAGTAAACCAAAAAGGAAATGCCAAGAGAACACTTTTCATGGGTCCCTCTGCTCTGCATACTATGGTTCAATAACATGTCCTGGTTGTATTAATAACACAAACATCAGCGCATATTAAATAATTCGGTCTCACAATAGGTTATTTAACATTACATCAACTCCACACTACCCAGTGAACACATTGTGACGTCATAATAGTACCACAAGGAATTTGCCCAACATTGTGTTCGCCTGATATGAAGTTTGCTATGAATGGCTGCGCATATGTTCATTTTAAGGCCAAAATGGTGGAAGGCGGGGAGTGCGGGCGGTAGGTTAGTTAGCCAATACCAATGAGTAAATATTTTTTACGTTCAAAATTTCAATACTTCAAGACTAATGAACAAGCAATTGAAATACCTAGCTATGTACGGCTAACCATAAGTAACATGCAAAAATACCAATATTTAAATACTTGTCTATTGACTGATCTCAGAGGTAGAAGTGGTATTATGGAATGTGTGTATTCTTTCCCAACAAAAACTAATCCAATGTAACTACATCCATGTTTACCACCGAGAGAAATGTACTTAAAAACAGTTGTAGTATCATAAAAACCAAAGTAAATCATTTTCAGAAAACTTTATTGAGCTGTTAAACAGGTTTGATTGACCAAATGAAAAGCAATTGATCTAGTCTAACAGACATATAATCAATAAAAACAATTTACACTTTATACAATCCAGATGTTCAGCCATGAAAAGTGTACATTCTTATAAGCATATAACAGTAAATTAAATTTGAACTAAATACTAAGCTGAATCACAAGACATCCTCAACGAAGTGTGTATTTAAGTATATTAAGTTGTCTATGGTTAAATGTAAAATACCACACATTGGTCTGTGGTTGCCTAAGTTGGTTTTCAATTGATGGTTTATTCAAAGACATCTTCCTTGTCTGCGATGTATTGCACGATGTCTTTAGGCCTGACCAACCTCTCTGCGTCTACATCAGGGATTTCAAAACCAAATTCATCCTCCATAGCCATGATCACCTCCACATGATCCAGGGAATCAAGACCCAAGTCATTCATGAAGTGGGACTCAAGGGTCAACTGGAAACAAAATGTTAACATGTAATCTTAGCAGAATATACAACAAAACAGATCAAATATAGTCATCATCACAGACATAAAGACCTTTTAGACGTAATGAGCACTCATTATTCTTCTATTTTATACCAAAACTTCCAGCTAATCAGTAATTTTAGATACATAATACAGTAACAAAAAGTGTTGCCAAGTTCAAATATTGGTATAAATTTTATAGAAATCGTGAGTACCCATTAAAATTGGAAATTTTGTTTCTTTCAAATATGAAAGAGTTTGTATAATCTCAGAGTGATCCAGTTTTCTATTAGTTCAAACTTGGGACTGAAGATTACCAGATATTGATGACCTACATTAAGATATTGCACAAGAGTTCAATTCAATGGTAAGTAAGAAGTACAAAATAGTTGTGCTTGTATCCTATACATTACACATAATATCTGGCACCCTCAATCTTTAATACTGCAATGAAGGTTAAGCTACCTTATCAGGCGAAATTTTGTCATAAAGTTGAAGAACTAGGAGCACTCTGGATCGAACAAGCTCTAGTGTGAGGGGGGGCCCCCCGCTGTACTTGCGGACGCCGGCTACCAGGCTCTGAAACAAATTGAATACAATAAATGGCTTGTACCTGAGCAGCACTCAGTTTGTCGTAAGCCCTGCACACTTTCATCACGCGGTCCGCTATCTGCTGTGGAGTCACCTTTGACTTGGGCCCCGTCGCATAAGGTCGCACCAAACGTACCTAAACAGTTTTGAGGCAGCACTGTACACATTTGTTATGCAATATGTTGAGGTTATGCTTCGCTCGCCTTAATCAATGTTACTATACCAATAAATGTATTAGGAGCGGTAAGATATTCCGCACATAATAGATATTACAAAATTAGTATAAGTAACGGTAATAATAAAAGAAAAATTACAATTTAATAATCTTACCCCATTTTGTGGTCGCTGGTCGAAATACAGGCTAGTGGCATTTTTAATGACATGGTGCTTTTGCTGCACGGCTATAGTGGATAATCGACATATCACTGGTGGTCTATATGTCGAAGATTTTCGTAATAATCCATTGAATGCACTACGAACAAGATTCGCAGCAGCCATTTTTCGGCCTTTTTCTTTTGTGATTTTTTTTTATATTTTACACAATCCAAAGACAAGAACAAGTAAAACATGAACAGATAAAAGATGGATGTTGAAATAGAAATTACGTTTGTAGTTTTGTACCAGTATCTGTATATCTATGAAAACCATAGAGATAATGCACCTTTCATAACATCTAATATTTAAAAAAGTAGGTAAACTGCCTATTTACCTATGTATTACAAAAATAGATCAGTTTTATTTATTAGATTCTTTACTTTAAAGTTAAATTGGTTAAATTACATTTTGTCTATGGTCATCTGGTTTTGCATTTTTTTGACGTCAATTAGACATTACACAAGTTGTCATTTGACAGCTATGTCAAATGTCACAAACAAATTGAACATCCGAATTGATCCGGACATCCGTTTCATTTTTATGTCAAATTCTTTTTGTTTTGTGTGGACGTATGTTAGAAATGATTTTATTATATTTTTAAAATACTAGATCGTGAAAATGGGAAATGCTGACACGAAGTTGAATTTTAGAAAGGCGGTAGTGCAGCTCACATCGAAATCGCAGGTGGGTGTTAGGCCGCGTATGCGATTTGTAATGTTACTTGATTATTGATTGAAGTGGTTTGTTTTAGCCTATCGATTCGTCAGACGATGCATTCTGGGACCAGTTCTGGTCGGAGAGCGTCACGAACGTTCAGGATGTGTTTGCGTTGGTCCCGGGGGCAGAGATCCGCGCGCTGCGCGAGGAGTCCCCTAACAACTTGGCGATGCTCGTGTACAAAGCCGTCGAAAAGTTGGTCAAGACCGTCGACAGCAGCTGTAGGACGCAGCGGGAGCAACAGACGGGTAAGTGTTATTGATACTCTATTGTTTGTCTTTTACTGTGGTGAGAGAAGCATTGTTTTTATCAATAACATTTATTACACTGTTAATGCGAATGTTAAACCTTTACAATGAGTGCTAGACGAATGTTTATGAATACATACATATAAATATGACTGAATATTTTATATAGTTGTCCTCACAATCCATAAACATGGTCACATTTCTTAGTATTGAGATGCATTTCCTAGCTGTATGATTACCAAATTTGTTAATGTGAAACGATTCATTTATAATCCAGTATTTGAGGAAAATAGTAAATAAATGTTTATAAATAAATACATATAACGAGCGAGATTAAGATGGTTCTAAGTAGTCATAAGCTGTGATTTCCTTGAATTTGTGAGAGACAGGCAAAAGACTATTTGTATTTATTATAACTATTACTATTGTAAAAACTGTATCATTTAATATTCTTTTTGGCAAACAAAATATATAAACTGTATTCGCCATAACCCTCTATATCTAAATTTGTGTTTTGATATAATTTTCTTTTCTAAAAGAAAATAGGTCAAAGGAGTTCAGTTCTTTGTATAATTTATGAAGTCAAAGAAGTCAGATATATTAGGCTGCATGTCCACTGAAGCGGAATGAGGCGGCGGAGTGGAGAAATGGAGAAATATTAACCAATAAATTTGTATAAAATCTCTGCTCAGTCACATGACAGGAATAAGCGTGATAGGCTATTGGTTACTATTTCTCCATTTCTCTGATCCGCAGCCTCGCTCTGCTCAGGCAGCCTAACTGTACAAATAAATAATTTGCACAGCACTGAACTGCGCGCGGCTGCTGACGCGCGTGCTGCCGTACATGCTGGAGGACCCGGAGTGGCACAGCTACTTCTGGTCGTCGCTGCCCGCCGCCGGCGTCGAGAACGAGTCCGTGCCGCTCGCTCAGTCGCTTATCAATGCTGTTTGTGTGAGTTATTTTTTACTATACATACCACTCCTTTACTGTAAGTAAGGTAAAGGTTTTAATAACCTTTTTAATAATAACATTATGCCTTTTATTATTCTATAACTGTTTTTAATTCTGATTATTTATCATTTATTACACTGAGTCTTCTTTCATATAGTGAGTATTGGCTAGTCAAGCTTGATACAGTATTTTGAAATTATAGATAACTGCAAAGTTTAAATTTAAGCTATCAATATTAAAAAAATATCAATATGTCTTACTATCAGAAATAACATTGTTATAATTTTAATGATCTGGTTTGACGGCTCTGTAGTTCTATTATTAATTGTTGACATAGATTATTTTCACCCATAATGCATTGTCATTTTAAATATAAAAGTTGTATTTCCCTGCAGGATCTCCTGTTCTGTCCAGACTTCACAGTGGCCAGTACCAAGAGATCAGGGCCTGTGAGTATTGATTTTAAGATAACAAGCAATCTCTTATCGAGACAAGTTTTGTATTGATTATTTGTGAGTGCAGTATCATATATACATGTGTTTTGTCCAAGATAGCTATCACACTCATTTGTTTGAGGTTTCACGGATATGCATTTTGCTATTTTAGAAGAAATTCTGAAATGATAGAAACCTAATGAAAGAGTATTTTGTAAATTAAAATTTAATAGCAGGACATTATTAAAATTTTTTATTTTATATAGATTCCTAGTCAAACCTCAAAAACTGTTTACACAAATTAGGCCTCACGTGGAACATGAGATCTTATTTGTGCTTTGTAAATCACGCGTGTAATTGTAAATGGAAGTGACATTGAATTTGTTATAACAGTAATTTCGGTCATAATAAATAACATATTGTTTTTCTTTTGTAAATACAACTTTTATTTATAAACTTGATTAAGAAATTGCATTAACATATTTCTATTCAACAAAACCAAAACCGAAGACACTTGAGGTAATAGCTTGTACAGCACCGTGTATCTAGTCTCTTTTAGGGCGTCGTCGATCGACGGCATCGATCGATCCACGCCACGGTCGATTGACGAGCGATCGATTGGTCTGGTGACACCCGTATACATCGTTGCTCCCAGGAGCGCGCCGAGGAGCTATCGTCCCTAGACAGCTGCGAGTACATTTGGGCGGGCGGCGTGGGGTTCGCGCGCGCGCCGGCCCGCTGCGCCGCGCACGAGGCGGCCCGCACCGAGCTGCTGCGGCTGCTGCTGGCCTGCTTCAGCGAGACCATCTACCGGCCCGCGCACACCGCCGCCACGCACCATAACAAGTGGATCGCGTGAGTACTGCCCGTCTATGCTACACAGTGCTTGAAAAAAAGAAATTTTTAATACGTAGATTGTAGTAGTAGAAGGATTGGGGTTATATAATTGTTTTGTTGATCGTGTTGGGATAACAAAACTGTTCTTCCATAACAATAAAGTCATTATGTCATTACCTAATTACCTGTGGTCGGATCACAAAAGTTCTATTGGTCAATCCAAGGGCATTTTTTAAAATAAATAATGTCCTGTCTAATGATACCTTATATTTTGCGGTTCTGCGTGGGTTGTTGTGTCAAGGTCATTTAAATATTGAATAACATATTATAGTAATGAGTGAATGAAGAGGGGATACCGTGATTTTGAGATAGCTAAATGCAAAACCATTGTAATAGATAAAGCTTGACAATAGGGTCTTCGTTACGGTAGATAAAGTACATATTTAAACGTTTATTAACCATTGGTTTGTTATCTAACTAAATATTTAAAAAACCAAATTTTTTATATTAAAAATACGTCACTTTACATAAACAATGCAATCCTATGATAAGCGTGACCGGGTACTACTCTGTAGATTGGCTCTAGCTAATGAAACTGAACAGATAATACAATGACTTTGCATTTATACAAAGTATAGCCAGATGTAATCAAGCTCAATACGCAAAATGTAATAGAGATTACGAATAAAAATTACTTAAGAACAAGAAGAATAATTAATTAAAAAAACTAACTACTTTTTCTTTTCTCAAAAGAGCGCTCGGAGATCATTTCCAGCGCTCTAGAAATAAATTTATTTTTATTTTATTCACTTTATTGTTTGTATACCAAAATATAAATGTTTAAAATTAAAACAATACAACAAAGGATACACAATACAAAAGGCGGCCTTATCGCTACATAGCGATCTCTTCCAGGCAGCCCAAGGGTTTAGGAAAGTAGTACAAAGAGAAGTAGAATGGGTAGAGGTATACACAGCAAAAAGAGAACATAAACTTAACACATATACATACTATTATGAGCAGTGAAGGACAATGTTTTAAAGAGAAGGGAAACGGTAACACGAGATTATAAAGAAAGGTAGTAGTCTTTGAGTGACTTTTTGAAAGAGATAAAATCATTGTCATCTGTATTCATTATGATTCTAATCGTAATACAGACATTATTTGGGTTGTGGCAGGTATCTGACGAGCCCGGAGAACCGGCACGCGCTGCCGCTGTTCACGTCGCTGCTGAACACCGTGTGCTCGTACGACCCGGTGGGGCTCGGCCTACCCTACAACCACCTGCTGTTCGCCGACACGCTCGAGCCGCTCGTCGAGGTAGGTGGAGTGTGCCCGCTGGGGCACGGATGGTGATGGTAGTGTTGTCGAGTTGATTGTGTGAGATGGTGTGGTTTGAAAATATTGTAACTGTAGATGTGGTGCGTTCGTACAAGTTGAATCGCAATTATCTATTCTGTTGAACTGTAACTTTAGACACGAAGTAAAATTACAGAAACGGAGAAAAAATTTTGTAGGTTAATTTCATTACCAGGGGAATTTAATTGCCTAACTTTGGGCACGATTGTGCCATGTTTTAACGAAAAGTTTGTAAATTCTCTGTTCCGCAGGTTGCGTTGCAAATTCTGATCGTGACGTTGGATCACGACACCAGTAACGCTGTCAGCGAGGATTCCGATGAGGTGAGGAAATATAGAATCTTAGGCAATACAACTTTCCACTTGCAGTGGCTTGGAACCGGTAACACTTTTTAGAGGTGACATTCTCAGTCCTCAAACCAAAAACCTCAAACATATAAGCAATAAACTCACAAAAATTTAAACATTATCTTATGCTAACGATCATTTGTCACTACAGAACATAATAGCTAGAACCTTATTTTTGTAGACGATTGTTTAGCATTG
>DWJQ01000847.1:0-12490 GCA_018248915.1 Hesperia meskei straton
GATTCCGGTACTACGCGAAATAGCGGTAGTAACGCATCTGTGACCGAATTAGAACGAGACTCATTGAGTCTAGTTCTGGGCGGCAGCGGAAGGTGGTGCTGCATGTTCGTTTGCTATCTTAATTCCATAAAAAATATACTTAATTGAATTAGACAGCGGTCTGTTGTTTACCAAGGAGCGGTTCTACACTGACTCTTACATCTCTCTTTCTCCTAGATAACTCTTGAACCAAGAAATTGTGAAGTGTCCAAATATCGTTCGTCAGCTGGCCGTCGATTCACGATGACTCAAAGTGGACGTGAAGTCTGTTTACGTAGCCTATTCCCAAACTAATAACATACTACCGGCCTGACTTCCCTCAAAGTGATGATGGTGATCAAATGATAAAGGAGTTACCATCGCTTAGATTTATTTAGTAAGCGGACGGATTGGAGTAGACGAATGAATGAATTCTCGGATTGAACAACTCGCGATGGTGTGGCTGAAGCGCAGGGCTTAAGGCCACATATAAATTATGTCACACGATCATGTGTGTAGCAAAGAGTTCAAAAGTAGATGGCAGAAGCTAGGCTTCAGAGCGTACCTCGAATAAAAAGAGACGAAATCTTTAGTAATCACTTCTCTCTTTCTGGCTCATCGGGATCGGAGAGAGATAGGTAATTAATGACCGTTATCGTTGTTTCTCTTTCTAACCGGCTTGTTCTATACGGCTGCCCATACATTGCTATCGGCCACTCTACTTTTGAACTCTTTGGTGTGTAGAGCCAGGGATCGATTACATCAGTGTAACATCATTCACAACTCTCATAACAATATTCACAATAATTAAAAAAGCGTTTCTGAAATAGCTTATTATACGTATTTCCATCTCTAACCTTTAGACGAAATTAGATAAGAAATAATGATTGATAAATAGATTAAGTAGATTTATGTTTAAATAACATTTTGCTGAATCCCCTCTTACATCTGTATCGTATGACATAATTTTTTCGCCTTCATCAGTCAGGATTAAGCAGACTGCTATCGATTTCTTACGGAATGTAACGGTAGACAAATCGAATCGGATGTGATGTGACGTTAAATGTATTTCAACTCCTCTCCTATTAAAAAAAAAAAAACTAAAAAGACGCGTGCAATTATATACGGAACGATTTCGGAGGTCGGGGCTTACATACGGGTCCGTATACCTGCCGCCTGCTATAGGGTATGATCAATACTGGTTTCAAAAACGTTCTTAGTTGTCTTAAAATTGTATTTATTTGTGTATGTGAAACAATTTTGTTGTACAAGTGAAACTAACAGATATACATATAATTATATGAAATGGCATTTTTTTCATACAAATATATAAATTATATTTACATGCGAAATGTTTAGAATTAACATTTTTATTGTATTTTAAGACAGCTAAGGAAAAATATATACAGTTGTTATTGTAGGGTAGTTAACAAACAATTAAAATGTTGTGCCCTTATTATACTATGTCCTCGTTGATATCAACATTTTATACGTTAAATAATATAGGATCTATAACGCGCGTCTGGTGGATACAATAAGGAGGGATGTTGAGGGGGACTCAGACGGATACAACGGAAGTTTCTTACAATTTAAGGTTTAAAGGGAGAGGTTTGCGCGACTTTATTGTATGTAGTATTAGGGGCGATATTTGCTTAAACTTTAAATACGGGAAATTGAATATGAAATGATTTAAGTAAATATAAAAAGTGAATAATTGAAATGTGAAGTAGTGTGGTGTGATGTGAGCTGGCTTTCGATTTCTTCACGCTTTGGTTGGGTTACTTTTATATGTAAATATATTTTAAGAGCTGTCGGATGTGTATTTGCTACACACGTGGTCTTACCATAATCTTTCCAATTCTCTGATGGTAGTGGCCTCTTTACATCGTCATTAGAAAGAATGGAATATTATATGAAACGAGTTTTTACCAAGTATTGTTACCTTACACTTTGACGTTACTTTGACGACACTCCTTAAAATGTAGCAGCAGTTACATAGCTTCATTATACATTGCGTTTTTATACTTTTTATGAAGTCACTCGGGTATGTAATACCTCTTTATTAAATGCATCGCCATACAGCTACGGAGCGATATAATGCAATTTCTCACCATAATTACACCATTATAATTCTTGCTCTGATCAATCTATAAAGTGAAAATCACTCTTTTCATATTCAAGGATACTTATTTTGCTTGATACAAAATATATCGGTTTCCAAAAATTTTGTTGCACTGAAAAAATAATATAATTATAAATACGATTTGATTGTCCCTTCTTACCTTGGTGTTTTACAATCGTTCAGTCAGAGTCAGAAAGACAAAAAAAAATGTGGTGAAACACATCCTGGTTATTACAATAATTATTCCAACCCAAACGAAGCCATTCTGGCTCCTAATACTTTTAAACTTAAGGTCCCAACCGCGAACAATTTGAGAATACGGTCCCGTGCTAAAGGTTGCGTTCAGAACGACTCCGCTCGTGTTTCACAGCACTAGCTTACGCATGTCTTGCTACTGTAACATCTTTCGTGTGCGACTAATGGCTGTGATAAATCGATATCACCGAAATCGATTTATATTTTGGGCCCCTTGCACTGATGTCTACATTTACTGATATTGTACAAGGAGATCTATATCTGGAACTTACGGCGAAAAAAAGATTCTTAATATAATTGACGAATCAAAAGTGATTTTAGTGTAGAGACTTCCAGCGTTCTTTCAGAATTATTATAGCGTGTTTACTACATGTCTACCTAAATTGCTACCCCAAAAAAAGTGTAACGCAAGTTTGATAAGGAAATTAAACATAATATAGGTTTCGCCTTTCATTATTCTAACGTCAATTCAAACTTGTATATCGTTAATCTAAAATTCTTGTTGTATCTAACGGCTACAGGTGTCAGTCGGTATCCTTGCTTCAGCTCACTCTTTCACGGTCTGACTCTTACCATATATAATGATATTTGCTGCACTCTATTTGATACTTAACCATTAATACGCTCAAATTATATTGGCTCTGCGGTTCGATGGTCTGTCCAAACTGGCCGTCTGAATATGGACCCTGTGGACATGCAATTCGTTGTCGATGTCTTGCAGCGAACCAGCCAATATAGTTCGACGCTTATCGACTAGACGAGTAGTTAGATACGATACTTACCAACTTTAGGTAGAAGCTCTGGAATGTACAAAAATGGTACCCGGAATAGATAAATTATGTGGCAACGGAATGTGTGCTTACCACAGGTAACGAAGAAAATAGTTTAATGTAAGTAATAAATTAAAAATATATGCGTATATAATAATAATAAAATACATGTTCAAGGTTAAATGCAACGGTTGTGAGAGAGGCCTAATGTAGTTCAGACAGTTGATTTTACGCTCCCTACCAGTAATACTGCCTATTGTGTTCGTAGGTTACTATGTGCTATGTTCGACTACTGTGCAATTTTTACCGCGCGTTTATTAAATAATGATAATGATTAAGTTATGTCTACACTGTTATCGTTGTTGTTGGCCTGCGATTGACTGGTTGTTGTTTTTGGGATATTTACATGTAATATACTCCCATTCCGTTACATAAAAGCAATTTTTTTTTAGTTTTGAATCGAAATACTTGTGGAGGAAAAGAGGAGATATCCCCTTTTTCTCCATATTGGTGACCCCGACGTGATTAGATATGAACAAGTCTTGATTGATGAATCCAGATACTGTTTATGTAGTAGCTTTCTTCTCTGATGGGTACATCAACTGAGCTCTTAAAATATCCAAGCTATAGCTTCTCCTGTGTAGTTGGCTGGCAGTTCGTTGAAATAACCTTCTGTTTTCCTTGCAGTCACAAATACAGACATGCAATGAATTAGGTCAACTTGCTCTCCCGTTACTATGGCAGTGAATCCTGACATTCATTTATATACAAATTCATTCGGATCAGTCATGGCTAGTGTTAGATGTGTCCGCCACAAGGCTCTATGTGTTTCACATTGTTTCTTGATGATTTTACAAAGTACTCATTTCTCTCCTCATATAGTTTTCATTAAGAGTAAACTTTGCGTTCTCATATAAAAATATATCTATGTTTCCGGCTCCAATGGATCCTTGTTTGAAATAACAGAGTCAATTGAAGAGCAATTGTAGTTTTAAGGGTCGAATTTCTGTTAAGAGCCTCAATGACACGTCAATATATTGTTGTTCCGTGATTTTCGTGAATATTCTTACATTCATAAGTACCAATATCCACGATGATACTCCCCTTCCATTTTTAACATCTGAGGAATGAGAATGCATCTTATAATATGTCACGTGATAATCGATTTCGATAGATTTTTGTATCATCTGCTTTACGTTCCTGCAAAACTTGAATTTTCATGTTTTCTTGAGTATTCTCGGTATTTCAGTCAGGACATAGAGCAATATCTAATAAAGATATGTATGTAATATTCAGCTCCTTTCCATCAAAATCAATCCCGAGAATGGTATGACCAAATTATTAAGAGATACATGAAATAGTACCACGCCCTCATTGTGAATAATATGGGCAATACAACAACATTCGAGAAGAAAATTAAATATTAGTTTTAATTTGAGTAGAGTTAAAATATTGTTGTATCTTGTTCACGTCGGTTGATCTAATCACGTCGGGTCGATACTATCACGTCACTAATGTGGAGGAAAAGGGAGATCTCCCGCCAGGCGATATCACTGCCTGGGGACCGCGGTCCGAATGTTAGCTTCGGACCATTTCTATATGTTGTTAGATTCTCTGGAAACTTCAATAGTGCGATTGATGATACGTCTGCTGATTGGCCAGTCTCCTCATGACACATGAGATATGATTGGTCAGCATTTCATGTGAGGCGCACGCTCATATTACTGTAGGTATGCGCGCCGCTACATCTCTTTATGTGGGTATTTGGCATGGAGATGAGGATTTTTGCCGTCCGCTGCAAATGTTGTGTGCCAAATTGCTTTCTTTTTTGCGCGACTATCTTATATAAAATTTAGACGTGCATAAGGGCATCATTTTGTCACCGGTAATGTTTTTATTAAATATTTTAAGTATTTTATATTTATAAAGCGGAACAAGAACCAGTCGAATCCAGGGACGTAATGCATCCTGAGCTTGCCCTTTATGTTAAGAAGTGGATTCCCCAGTGTGAACTTGCCCAGTTTTTGTTACTTTACCCAGTGTTCTTATTGTGTTTACGGAAAATTGTTGCGTTTTAACAAAGGCTTACTTAGTTCGGCGCCGCGGAAGGTTTTTGAACGGTTTTAAAAGCAATAGGTTTGCGCTTGACGCGGTAGCGGTACCGATGTACAGTTTGTGCGTTTGACGCTCGATAGAAATGTAATTTCTGGAGGAACGTGTTATGTGAATCGATTGTTTATGTTAAGTTTTTTCCCTATTCATTCGTTTAGTTACTCGCTTTAGTTTATTTTTAAATCATTATTTAATTGTTATAATCGGTTTATTAGGACGTATCGATGTTCATTGTTATATTTTCGTCAAACGAAAATCATCCTGTTGGAATTACTTTAATTATGTATTATTCCTTTTTTATGTTTTAATTTGTCGAGTTTATAATTTTGAAAAACGATGGTTAAACTAGTTATTTTAGTTTGTACAAAATGTTTGTACGCCGTCACGGTCGATGTATTTGTTTGCTTTAGTAGATGTAGCTCGTGTTCGTTTGGCTTCTTATGGCCCATGAATTTATTGGCGTACAGTGTGGCGCTCTTGTATTGCTGAATATTTTGGGTGGTCAGGGTGAGACCCGCGCCCGCTCGAGTTCGATTTTGAATGTGATTTGGACGAGACAAAAACCTTCTGCTTGCATCGTGCCCCTCGTTATAAAGCTCAGGCTCAGGTTTCCCCCCCTTCCCGCACTCTCCCATTCCCGCCCTACCGCGCTATGTACGTAACTCATGTGTTCAAAACTAAGAAGTTTTATTTCATATTACCACTGTTTACAAGAAAATAAATGAATATATATGAAATATTTTGCAACAATGTTGAGATTTTAAACACGTAGGTGGATATTATAATTAGTTTTATTTGATCGTTCTACTGTAACATAGCCGCGCCAGACGTATTTACATACATGTAGATAGGGTTCGTTTTTGCTCGTATCGTGTTTCAAGAGTTTTGCAATAATAGTCTATTCCGTAAGTGAAAGTTATCTAAAGCGACATAGAAAATTTTATTAAAACAATAATGTTATAGGTAGGTTAGTGGAGTCGTTCGCCGACCCTCGTTTACCGACGTTTAGATGTTCAGTTATTTATTGACTGTAATATGATCGTGTCGCGGGTCGTGCGACACACAAACGTACATATATAGGTTTAAGTGGATATAACAGTGAAATTAATTACCCGTAGTTCCATAGTGTACCTCCAGCGAGTGCGACGGGCCTAGTCGCCAACGTATGGCGCCCGGCCCGTCGCGCCGCGCAAACCCCGCCGGTAAAGTTTCCTTTACGTTCGTTTTACATAAGTGCAATTATCACGGTATACACGCCCGTCGCAACAGTTTTAATATTATATACATAGTTACGTTACTGTAATGTAATTATTGCGCGACGCATACCTACCTACGCTAAGGAATAAACAGATGTTACATTCCGACGTTTGAAGCGATTTCACTAGTCTTGTGTGTTCAAATACTTCCTAATGAGTAATAGCTTAATAGATCGATGGTACGACGCGCTGCGTCCGCTTCGCCGCGCTCGAAACGATACAAAGTCTCGACAAGTAATGGGACCTGTATAACTGATGCCTGACTGAGTTAACACCAAATTTTTTATATGAAAAAGTAAAATGTTATTTATTGCGAATTCCCGCGTAAGTGTTCACAGGACGGGAGGGGGCTGCATCGTTTTATGTAACTATAAATTATTGAGGGCGTTCGCGGGTGGAGCCCCGTCCCGGTGTTAATTGCAGTGTAACAAGTTACTTGTTAGCTTTAAGGAATGTGACGGACGCGCGCATTTGCGGCCGCTCGGTGTGAGCGGAGTCCTTCGTACACCGAACAGCCGTAGATTGTATGTGTTTGTACAGAATTCTCTATCGGGAATGTGAGTTCCAAACGGTTTTACAATAGGTTCGAGTTTATATAGTTCCAAAATGTGGACGGTGAATGTTCGTAACGGTATTTCAATGTAGTACAATTTGGCAAAGCCATTGTTTTTTTTTTCGTTCGTAAATTACATGAATATTTGTGTATCGCACGCTTAGTTCCGACCCGATTAATTTATTATGGACATTCATGACCGCCGAATGAAATATCTAAATATTATATTAGTCAATAGCTACTCGTCGCCGCGTCGGCGTCGATGCGAATACTAAGCGTGCGATGGTGTAGCGGATGCCTCGGTACGAGCCTCGTGTCGGCACTTGTATAGTTCGTCGCTGCGGGCTGGATTTTAAATGATGGTAAAAATAGGAAATAAAAAATAGGTTGCCGTTGAAGAGCTATACGATGCATTATTACTGCTTTGAGTGTCAGTGTGTGTCCGTTAACAGCTCTATTCCCGTTTAGCCAAACTCGATGTAAAGTAAAACTTTCCAATTGATAGGTTTTAATGTTTAAATGTTGATCGCCTGGCGAGCGTTAACGCCGAGTGGAGCATGGGGTAGGCCGCTTTCAGTCATCAGATGACGATGTTTAAAGATTAGTTAATGTAGAAATGATTAAATCTAGATAAATACTTCAACTTTGCTAGAGAATTTCGTTGGGGACTTAGGAAATTATTTAGGTACGCAACCTCTTTACGTAAGGGCTATACGACGTCACGCACTAGGTACCTATGTAATTATGGCAAAGGAATGTAACGATCGATGAAGTGCATAAATTCCAGCCTACAGCGACGGTTAGGTAAGCTAGTGTACGCAGATAGTAGCACCTCGCAGTATGTAACAAGTCTAGATATACATTATACTAATAATATTATAGCATATACGTTTAATTTTATTCCACTTAGTTGTAACTCGTGTTGAGTTGGCGCACTAGATGTAGGCAGAGACGGTGTGTTGTGGATCGGTGAGAGAATCTCCTTTTATAATATGCCATCCGACCGTCCGCCATTTGTTTTTCACAATAACGAAGCGATCTAAGCACAAAATTATACGAGTAATATTTACCGCGCCGTTATAAAGGTCACAAAACTGAATACAAAAATTAAAATATGTAAATTCGAAAGCATATTCTAAAAGGAGCTTTCGACTTCATTCGCATCGGCGGCGAGCGTTTGTCGTTACTCGCGGCGAGAGCTAGTGTGAATGCGGCCTTAATTAATGTAGTACGTACGTCCGCCGGACGTTCACGTACCGAACTCCTCGCTACCGACATGACAAAACGGAGTTCTATGATATCTATACTAGTCCCATTGCAAGTTAAATAGATGTTGCATAAAAATAATGTTCCTGTAATGGCATAAAATAGTGGTTTTATAATGTTAATGGTTAGGTTTAATGTAACGTGTAGGGGATTGATGTTGCACGATCGAAGCGTTGGGTAGCGGTCGACTGCACGGCGCCGCGGCTACCGCGACACGACACGTCGCCGCGTCGCCCGAAGCGCGACACTTGGCAATGTTTTATTTTGCAACAGATGAAGTAAGCTAATAGAAGTATTTCAAGCTTATACAAACATGATGTTGCCGACAATAATGTAGTCACGTAATATATAATGTAAACGGCGACGACGCGCGACGCGGCGTCGAGTCGTGTCGCGGGTCCCGACGCGGGCGCCAGTCGCGAGCGACACACGCACGGTAGCGGACATCAGCGGCGCATTCAGACACGTGTCGACACACTGAGGTGTTCTGTTGTGTTTGAACAAATTATATTTTTTTACAAATGGTGCTACTGTTTTGTGTTTTAGTCAATAGTAGCTTGACCGCTCCAGTACTGCCATCGTAGATAACGCGAGGACAGGCGGGCGCGTTGTGAACGCTCCCGCCCATATCACAATTGATCTTAGATTATAGTGAGCATCACTCCACAAACGTATGGTAAATTTAGGTGTACTTTAGCTTTTGTAACTCGCAAATGTTGTTCGTGAGTGGCATTCGAGCCATCGTATGTTGTAAAGGTCACGGGCACATCGGTCGCGTCCATACGTCTGGTTGAGATTCCGAACGCCTTTAACTAAAGGTCATTTTTATAAGCGTGTTGGTGCGCAATATTGTTACGAGTGTCCGCCACGAGTGTGGCTGTGGCGTGGCGCGGCTCGTGCGCGTGGCCTGACGTCACTTCGACGTCGTCCGTCGCGCTGAACGTACGCGGCGTGGACGGTGTTCGCTGTTACGTTTATTGAATTTCTAATTCTAATTTTTTGGTACGTTACAATTTGTTTACTTTCATATTATGATTATATTGTAAATAAAAATAAAAGCTTTGGATTTGCGCGTTGGTTTTATTCTGAAATCTTCCCATACTTAGAAAATATGGCTTCTTACACGTAGAATACACATCTTTTACTACGATGCTATTACACATTAAGTATAATATTTAAAATTTTATTATTGCGCAATTATATTTTAATACTTGCGGTTTGATTCGAAATGAGGCATTAATAAATTTATTGCATAGTCCCGTAAATAGAATAGGTACTCATTGTGCATGCACATTACCGCAAAATAGTCTGTGCTTTATTATAAAACTACAATAGCCTCATAAAGCAGTGATTATGTATTCTGTAGCTGTACCTACCATACTGACCTCTCATTCTAGTGCACCAGCTATCTAACTAGATTACCTACGGTTCCTTTACGCTACGTATTGTCTTAGATCACTGGAGCAGTTTATATTGATTGTCTTGTATTATTCGCACAATAGATCAATAATTGTATCTCTGGACGCTCCTTGAATAGGCGTTATTCTACCTACTTAGTCTGTGTATGTATTATTTGAAAATAGTAAGTGAGCTCTGATGACATTCTTTACTATTCATGTGCTAGGATTCTCTGTGTCTCTGTATCGTGGTTGGCGTCTAAGCAAGAACAGCGATTCAACTGGTTAACCACGGCGCCACACGGCTTGTCTGAATAGTAAAGTACCTAAGTTCAGTCAGCACAGGTTGTTAACAAGGACTTAAGTTAGTCAGTTCCTAAGTATGTTACTCGTATACGTATGAGGACAAAGACAAGTTAGCAAGCAAGTCACTGTAAGTATCACCTAGTCCTTTTTGTCGTTGTTGGTAATAGGAAGGTAGTCCAGTTACGACTCATTCCCACGGCATACGTCTTTGACGATTCGCCAAAAAACACGATACCCGAATCGTGTTTTTTCACGATTCGTCAAAATATCCACATTGAAGTTTACATATGTATCCGTCGTAATCATAAAACATTCACGATTCGTGATTTCTAAAAGACGTATCCGTATTCGTCTTTTTTCACGATTCGTCAAGCGTGTGAACATGAGTATTTAAAAAGCATTGCCGCCGTCAAAAAAATAACGAATCGTGAAAAAAGACGATTCGTGAAAAAAGACGATTCGTCCTCGTGTGAATGAGCCCTTAGTAAGAGATGTATCTACCCATTGGAACTCAAAAAGGGTCAAAGATTGCTATTAGCGGATTTCTACCGCAAGTCGTTATGAAACTGTTCCAATAATGCGAATTGGTATAAAAATATGTGCATTTTCCTCCTCGGTTACCTCGTACATAGACATCCTGTACGTGCGTCCGTACGCGAGCAGCCAGGCTAATTAGAGAAAGTACAGGAACCTGTCGACCAACTCGTTCGGATTTGTGTCCGTGCGTAACATTGAAACGATTACACGGCCCCTAGATCCGGTTCCCGTCATCCTTACTGGAGTGTAATCTGTGGTAAGGTTCCAGGTTATAAAAACCGAGTTGCTTCAGTTCATTTGTTTTGATCAATAAATAAAAATTATGCGCATCGATTTAAAAAATTAAATAACGATATACCTAATAAGAATGTAGGTAGGTACGTACAACTTACGTTAAGTCTTCACTACATATATAGACAAACACCCAGATGAGAGCGGATATTTAAATTTAAACTCATCATTCAAACTTCCGCCTCGCTGGGAATCGAACGTAGCACCCGTTGAGACAGCGCTCGGGCGTGTTAGCCATTGCACCTTTGTAGATTTAAACCATAACAAGACTCGCATTCTAGATACTTCGAAGGGTTACAAAGTTACAACAAATTAAAGTCGAGTCACAATCAATAATAATTCTGACTCAGATTTCGAAGCGCATCAGCAAACAAGAGGGTCAAAACCATCGTTGACAAAGGGCACGGCGTGATGTAGGTACCTATTTATTTACTTAAATTAGACCGACCTCCCTTTTAAGCCTTTATTGATCAGTTTTATTATTATTTAAAGTAAGTATAAATAAGCGGATTTGCTTCCATTTCCTTTTTTGTCTCTTCCCCTCTAATTAAATCTTTCATCTCCTTTTCGCCTTTGAGCTTCAGGACCAGCAGAGGGGCTATTTAATAGGCGATTCGTAGAACCAACCGTTACTTCAAAAGAAGCCTGTTCATATTGGATCATATCGATTGTTCATTCATATCGATTTTATTGGAGGCAGACAAATCATCGAATTTTAGCTATGAGATTTGAGCAGTTCATTCAAGCCTAAAGCAGCTACTTAATAGGAAAATTGATACCTATTAGGTGAGTACAACAAACGGCGGTAAGGTTGGCATAGCAAACGGCAGTAGTTGCATGTGCAGCAACTTCAAAAGTTTATAGAAAACCACGGGTTCTGTTCTGTCCTCCAAGTTGCACGTTCACAGTTTGGACTGATACCTACAACCTACAACATTGCATTCACAAGAGAGTTGTGACTTGTGACTCTCAGTTGGTTGAGGTTGAGACCGATTTCGCAATAGCATAAGCGCAGGAGACTACTCTTTCGGTATTTTATATGACAATGTAGGTAACCTTCATTTTACAGACTATGCGCAAGAATTAGGTATAATTATCCCATTCACTTTCCACCATCGAATATCTCGAAGAACCGTATGAATTTTTTCTTCGTAAACGTCCATTCAGTTCAGTACTGAAGCCACGCTTCGTCATAAAATCTTGCTCTGCGTACCGTAAAGGACTGGAATAAATTTTCTTCGTCGATGTATTTAAGACGAGAACACGAGCAGAAGTTGTTTTATTCGGCTGTGTTAAATACACCAGCCAAGGATTCGTGGGTTCTCAAGCGAACAATAAGTTTGCGGTAAAACAGTGAAACGTAGGTATTACTAGACAAAACGTGTAAAAAATTAAAAAAAAATACATTAATTTTTCATAGGTATTTATCGACTTCAAAAAGAAGGAGGTTGTCAATTCGAACGTAGATGTATAATATGTTTTTTTCATCCCACCTATTCGAAAAAGACGACTTGGTTCGGACTTAGGGGCACCCAAAGTTGGTGTTTTCTATTTAGCGGGCGGGAATGAATTTTCATATTACTTTTCCTGCCCGTTATTTAAATAAC
>DWJQ01000848.1:0-12490 GCA_018248915.1 Hesperia meskei straton
TCACGACATCTCACCAGGGGGGGGAGGGAGGGACAGAAAATTTAAAAAAACACCTCACGTAATTTATGGACGCCCCCACACGAGTAGAGTTGTCATGAGGAGGGATTGAGGAGATGTCACCTCCGAATAAATCGGACTATGACCCCTCATACCCCTTGCCCCCTATACCCCATGATGGCAAACATCATACAATAGTTGAAGAGTTATATTTGTCTACAAGGTTCGTTAATTCCTCATTGTTTTCATGCTATCGAAAATGTATTATCAAAATTTTTTAATAACAATACATCGAGATTGACATATTCTTCTTTTTTTAAAAAACTAAAACTCTTTTCAAGATTTAATAAAATTTTGCCAAACACTAATCTCCATGATAGGATTTACAATAATTTCCAAATGGGTATAATAAATAACTGGTAAAACAACTTTAGTAAAACTTTATAATAATGGATTGTTGTCCAAGTTTAGTCCTAAATGGCATAAACCGTTATTATGATCCAAAACTTATGATAATAACGTCAAACGCGTGTCACACGCTCGACATTAAAATAACTGCACGTTGACTTTAGTAAACGTATTATACTTTAATGTGGATATTTCTATACGGCCGAATTAAATACGACTCTATAATGTAGAGCATATGAAAGTGCTACAGACAAAAAAACATCCGCCCTAAATGCCTCGCAAAAAAGCTTTAATGAACGAGCTAACGAGCCTCTGTTTAAACTCGTGTTTACGCATTCGATACACACCGCCGTCGCCGGTGTGTAAATAGCCCGCCTTAACGACTCCACTCCACGCAAAAAGCTGTTAAACCGTTTACAGCAAAAATATTTATTGACACACATTTTAAATCGAGACATTTCTCAACAAAATCTCAGTATTTGGGAGGGTAGAGACACGAAAGAGGGTAAGACTCACCCGCTGGAAATTCCGGTCAATCCATAGCAGTCGTTGATGCCGGCTAACACCCCAACCACTCCGGCGATAACGGCCACACAGCCCGCCCAGAGCCCGGCGCCCACGCGGGACAGGGCGGCGCCCTTCACCACGGCGAGCGCGCCCGCGCCCACCAGCAGCGCGCCCAGCACCACCTGCGCCAGCCCCAGGAAAACCACTAGGCGCTTCGCCCCGGCGCCCTCATCGCTGCCGGCCTCCGCGCTCTTGGAGCTCACGCTGCGCTCGGCCCGCGCCTTCTGCGGGGTCTTGCAGATCAGCTGCTCGGTGGAGTCCTCGGACTTGAAGCTGGACACCGTGGGGAAGTTGGTGAGCACTGTGACGTTCTCCGTGGAGGAGCGCTCCGGTTCGTCGGTCATGGCGTGCGCGCATCACGTCGTGCGCGGCGGGCGGGGCGTGCGGACTGACTGCGGCCCCACGCGGCCCCACGCGGCCCGCAGCGCCCGCCGCCGGTGAAAGTGCTGCGTTTGTTTTTGCCGACCGCAATGGTCGCGCTATTGGACTTCGATTTACTATCATGGGAACATTACTTTTTACCTTATTTGGATTTATGACGCTGTAGGTAGATGTCTGCATAAATTTCGCCGCTTATGCAAATTTTTGATTGATTCGTTTACAAAATAGGTAGCAAACATTGATGATCGCGTGAGAATATAAAAATGTAAATAGTGGGTAATAAAATTTTACTTATGACATTTAGTACCTATTTAATTTTATGAGAGTACGATGAGTTTGAAGTTATTTGCATTTTAATACATATTGTGTAATGTGTATTTCTAATAACTTAATTCAGTACTCAATTCAAAGATATAAAAGCAGTAATTTCGGGGACGACCGTAGCAATATTCTAATTAATTATATGAACAAAATAGCCGACATCTAACACTAAAGAATCATCACCAATTAGTGACAGGCCAATAAGAGGGAAACTTTGTGCCCCTCATTATAACAGGTTTTATCACTGCAATCGAAACATGTTATATTATATTAGGTATTTCTATTTTTTGTGTCCTACGTTTTACAATTTCTACGACTACTATTTAAAGTTACATATATTTTTCATCTACTTACCTATTTCTATATCTAGTCCCTTGGATTTCTACAGCAACGTTCTAGGGAACTAGCGCGCAATTGGCTTAGCAATACTTATGGTTGAGGATCTAAACTGCAAGATTCATAACTGTTTAAATAACGAAAAAAGTCTACGTGTGGTAATTAATCAATAATTCTCGAACTTGATCACAGGAAGAAACTGTCATTGCTTATTTAACAGTGGATCGGTAAACAGATAGTTAGAAACTGGCACATGTCATAATACTCCGGTGGTTTCCGAATGAGCGGTTAACCAAAAAGAGTTTGTAAGCTGATACCAGTTATTTGGGTGCAAGCTGTGCTAGAGAAATGACTACTGTCATTCTCCCCAACTATAGAGATATTACACTAGAGGGCAGAAGCCAGGCTTCAGAGCGTTCCTACTTCGGATAAAAAGAGACGAAATCTTTAGTAATCACCTTTCTCTTCCTGGCTCATCAGGATCGGAGAGAGATAGGTAATTATCGTTATCGTTGTTTCTCTTTCTATCCAGGGGCTATTGCAATGTATGGGCAGCCGTATGGCTCACCCACTCTAGTGTAATATCTCTATGTTCCCAACGCGGCGCACAGCAGGCAGGAAGTAGCAGCCAGAGGGGATCCCGGCGTATCCCGCACCTGCCGGAAAGATATTAGCTATGGTGTTTGGTGTTAGTAAACAAACATTATAAAAATGCAGGGTTTCTCCTATATTTTTGCACATTCGTATTCTTTTGACTACTGTAGAAAAAATTGCCATATTTAATGTGTGTGTAAGTTAGTTATGTCGTTTTCATTTTAAGCCAAGTACGTAAAAAAAATTGTATTTTATGTACTTTTTTGTTATTCCAGTCAATATTGTTTTTTTTGTAACTTCACAATTTATCAACAAGGAAGAAATAAGTTGTGGGTACTTTACTTTTATATAAAAATTATAAAACGGCATTTGTTGACTTAACAAAGAACCTTCGATAAAAACGCGAATAATTTAGATTCCTTTATTACTTGTTCGTCGTGTGCAGTCAGGGACATCTTACAATTGACTTTTTGAATAAGCACAATATTAACATAATTATGTACCTACATGTGATGACCCAGAGACTTAGTATCGGACTGAAATCACGGCTGATTTTGGACATGACAAGATCCTAACAAGAGCTGTGCTTTCTTGTGTTCGGTACGCTATCTTATTATGTATTTATCTATTTACCAACGTTTGCCAAATTGCGCGTTGCTGTCCAAGAACATGTGGACGATAGATAGAGCGACACAATTACGTATGTAGGTATATTAAACAGGAGCAACACGGTAGCTAGACGCTGTCGAGGCTACTGCAAGCGATATGATGTGGAGAGCGCCTTTACGTGGTGCGATCATAAACCTAGAGACTGTTGTCCGGACCATGGCAAATACAAATCACACATAACATTTATACGTATATGTATACATTTTTTTATAGCCTGAAAGGCTGTCGAAAAAGCGGACGAGCCACCTGACGGTAAGTGTCATCGCCGCCTATGGACACCAGCAATACCATGGGACTACCTGTGCAACGCCGGCACTAAAGGAGAGCTCTTTTACACCTGTCTTGAAGGACCCCACGCCACGCCATAACGCTCCGGGAATACCTCAGAAGGACACATTTACACATACCTATCTAAGGTGAAATGGAATCGGCAGGAAATTTTACAATATGCCCTAGTTATGAGACTGACCTTAAGACGAGATCATTTCTAAATCAATCGCGATCGTGTCGTTATCGTGTCCGCGTGGCGGGGCGCGTCGTCTGACATAAACACCCTTCGTATCAAATCACATATTGCGCGTACATTACGTCGAATTACGTCGCCGTCCTTTCGAGGAGTGAAACTAATACGACACCGTATCACCGTATCGATAACAAATGAAAGTTGATTAATTAGTTTGTCTCGTCGCGTCGTGTCGCGGCTGTCGGCTCGTCCTCGTTTAGGGTACGACATTATTCACGCGTATTGTTGCAGAAACACCTTCGCGATACATGTGTGTTGTCAGTTCGAAGCCACTCTTAAAAGCAAGGTCAATTAAGGCTAAATTTTATTTGTTCCGGCGAGAAATCGAATTCGGGACTCTTCGCAAGCAGGATTTCTACCAGCTAAACTGTGACCTTTGCATACAATATTAATTGTTTAGAAAATGCTAGGTACCACTTGTTTGTAGAACCTATGCAGTAAAAATTATTGTGTTATGTTGTATTTATTTGTAAACCTACTGTTGTAAAAGGTAAGCGGATTAATTAAAATGCAATAAATACAATTTCTAATTGTTTTAATTTTCAGAAAACATTGAACATTCATAAAAATATAATTAAAAATAACAAACAACATCCCTACTAGAAATAAATAATACTGTTAATATTTCGACTGATCGTCCACATGAGCATTTCAGCTAATAACTTTCTTTGATAAAATCCGCAGCCATTTCAGCGATCATTACGACCGGAGCGTTCGTGTTACCGCGGATGACCTTCGGCATAATACTAGCATCGGCTACCCTTAACCGTTGTACATCATTAACCCTCAGCTTGGAGTCTACCACGGTGCCCATGGCGGCCGTGCCCACTGCGTGCCACGCCGACGTCGCCATGGACAGCGCCCTACATTTTTGCAGTTCTGCATCAACCAGACCTTCACAGCCTTCAATATCTAAATCGATAACATACGTCTTCTTCTCTTTGAAATAAGAGGTCTCCGCTATCGACCACGCCACCTTCATAGCTTCGGGATAGCCAGCTAAGTCATCTATGTCGGAAAACGTGCCTGAATATATCAAGGGGTCGTCGCTCGGATCCTTGGATGATAAACGAACTTTACCCCTCGACTTTGGCTTCAGGTTTACAACGGCCAACGATAATATTTCTCTGTGTTTGTTCTCCTGTTCTAGTTGTACGCAAATGTTAGAGCCGAATCCTAAAACTGTACTACATCCCTTATAAATATCACTGTTTGCCGGTACGCAGCTAGGGTAGATAGCGAAGTCGGGAATATTTTTCGTTTCAGGATTCAAAGATATATAAACCCCAAGATCACTTGTCCACGACAAATAACCGCGTCTATTGTAAAGATATCTCATTGTTTCCAGATACAAAGCTTCCTGACTCGAGAAACACGTTCCGTTTTCAGTTGCCAAGTATGTCAGAACCATAATGTGATCGTGTAAATTATCGCCTACTGGCAAATCTGCGACCACTTCTATGTCTGATGCCTCCAAATGGTCTTTGGGTCCTATTCCAGAAAGGAGCAATAATTTTGCAGTATTAAAAGTTCCAGCCGACACCACGACTTCTTTTTCAGAAAAGTAATATTTTTCAACTCCGTTTGCTATTACTTTAACTCCTTTAGCAATATTGTTTTCTATGATAATCTTTGAGACCATTGCATCTTTTAATACAAACAGGTTGCTTCTATTACTTGCTTTGTTTAAGAGTGCTGTAAGCGAGCTATCACGTTTGCCATCCCTAATAGTGTGAGAGAATCGACCTACACCAATAACTTCTGAAGAAGTCATGTCTTTTACTCTCTTGAAACCCAGTTCCTCAAAAGCTTCCAAAAATTTAACAGTACTGTAGCTGGACTCATTGAAACCCGTTACTTCGATTTCCCCACCATGTCCGTGGAGTTCCCTTAGATCAGGGTCGTTGATGAATCTTTCATCAGTCAAATGTTCTGTTTTCTTGAAATATTTCAGGACGTTGTCCCAAGCCCATTCTTCTCCAACGATGGTGGCCCACTCGTCGTAGTCCACGGGAAAGCCTCTAGCGTAAATCATATCGTTGATGGAGCCGCTGCCGCCCAGCATCTTGCCGCGCGGTTGCCGCTGGCTGCCGCCTTGCAGCGCCTGGCTCGACACTAAGTCGTTCACCGTCGTGAAGTTCCAATCGTATTGACTTCCTTTCATAACATCTTTGAAGCCTGGCACCTGTAAGCAAACACAAATTTTTCTTAGTGAGCAAATTAACGTTTTGGTCCATTTCTTTTCAATATAATTATTTATTATTTTGGCGGACAAGGAACCAGTGACAATACTGCCGAACATAATACCCATGTATCATGTGACACGCTTAATCGTTTACCAGTTCTTTAAGCTGTAAATGTAGGTGCCAATTTAGGTGACCAATTCTGGCATGCAGATACGTATTTCGTCATAAATAGTAATGTATAGAATGAATAGGTGATGTACAGCAGCTTACAATGCTCTCGAATGGTGGGTCCCCACCAGCCTCCACCAGCAGCACAGTAACCTCGGGGATCTCGGAGAGCCTCGCCGCCACCACCGAGCCCGCGGTGCCGCCGCCCACCACGATGAAGTCGAAACTCGACTCATCTGCACACAAGTTAATTTAGTTTGACGACCTCTGCAATAGATAATAAGCGTTCATAGGTGGCCACATGACAATTGTAAATTCTTATGGGAGGCCTACTGATACGTGGTTCAATGATTGAATGCTGCGCTGGTTGGTGGCAAAAATTTTTGAACGCTTCTTTATTTCTGCGGACATGTAGGTACCTACAGGCATTTGGTACTTTTCGTTAGCAATGGGTAAGTCGGAAGCCTTGGGGCAGCATTGGTTGATACATACAGAGTGCCAATCCGTAATAACGCAGTCAAGTGAACAACTTTCCAAGTCTCCTAATGACGAACATGGATAGTTATAAAACTGTTCTGTTCTACAGTTTATTACATTTTAGAAGGTACGATAATAATTCATTCAACGTTGATCTGACAAAAGAGAGGTTTCGAAGAACCATGTATATGTATTAGATACCTATAGGTATATCTATTGCGTATACTCGTAATAGTAAAAACCATTTACCTACACTTATTTATTGTACGAGAGATTAACTATATTTTTATTTAGTAGCGGTTTTTAATCAATTTAAGATTTCTTGCGTAACTTTTGAGATAGGTCTGTATACTATATTAGACGTAAGCATAATACGGACAATCTGGATTGTGATGATGTTGATGATATAGGCTTAATCAGTAAAGATTATCATCATTTCTACCCGATATTTCTACCAGTAACTTTCTTCTACAAGACGCGTAAGAAACGTTCCAAAAATAAAAACAGTTTAATTTCAATTAAGGCGTAGGTACCTCGTGAATACATTTGAGTGCAACTCACTGCGCAGCTGGGCCTGCGGCGGCCACGACTCCTGCAGCAGGCACTGGGCGGCCGTGAAGAACTGCAGCGCGGCCGCGAAGGTGGTTCCCGCCGCGCCGCCGCCCGCGCACTGCGCGCCCGCCAGATCCATCCTGCCTCCTAGCCACAACCCAAAACTAACATTACAGCAGAGCCACCTAGCGGACGTAAAGGGCTCTACCTCGATCCCATACAAATTTTAGCTAACTCACATTTACGTAGCGAGCGCGTTATGTCACGTAAAACTCGTACTAAGCCCCGTGTACAGTGTGACCGCGCTGAGGCACTACAATGTACATTTAATTTATCCACGACTTTTCATTTCAGACGCGGCTCTACATTATCATAATACCGAGTTATTTATAGTCATACATCCACTTCAAAAAAGGAGGGGTCTCAAAGTAAGACTTTTAATCTTCTATGTGTGTTAGATACTTCACAAGTTTTTACAGGATGAACCGATTTTGATTATTACTTTTAATATTCGACCGGTGGTGGTTCTACATCCGTCTGATCGCGTTTAAATTTAAGCTACATTTGACGAGTAGTTTTTGTGTTATCTTATCTCTATTAATGCGTATTTAATTGACTTCGCCTACATTGATGATGTTCTTATTTAATTACTGTCGTTGTTGGAAGTCGATTATTTTTATTAAATGTTATTTTTTTAGTAATTTGAAAGCTGAGGGTTTTCTGCTACTAGTAATTTTAATTTATATTACAATTGAACATAACATGTAAAGCGAGATGATACGGTTGGTAATTAGAATCTTATTTTAAGCCACAACAACAGTTTATATAACGCCTGATACAACTCACATTTCAAATGTTATTTAGGTTCTTGATAAGCATTGCTAACCTAGGCGCTACTTTATGTAAAAAATCTGATAGGTATGATATCTCTTTCTGTGTCTTTTTTATCCATTTCTATTTATATCCACATCTTTTTATATCTGTCTTTCTATCTGTAGAGATGTCCTTGCGATATCTACGGCCGACGGCTAAAAGAGGTAACCACGCTTGAAATGGTAAAAAAACCATAACATCATCATGGAAAATCATTCCATGAGATAACAGGGATAATAAACAGTTTTTCTGAGATCAAGGGATTGAAGGTTCCTGATGAAAGTATTTTGAATTCATCACACCAAAAAGTGGGTAAATTTCCAAAGAAAGTTAAGACAAAATTATCAGCTGGCAATGTGATGGCAACTATATCCGAAATACTCGTTAAATCATTTATCTGGATTACCCCTATAAGGGAAGAACGATAAATAAGCCATGATATGCAAAAAATCTGCAAAATATATGCGATGAAATTAAGGTCTAACGGATGCGGCAACGCCTCAGTCCACACACCGTCAATTAGGTATTACCTGAAGTGACCAAATTGCAAGAGCTGCACTTTAACTATTGGCCCTCCTTATACGAAAGACTTTCATTTGTTTCCAAATCTGAAAAAGTGGCTAGAAAGTGGTGGACAGATTTCCACCAATTCCAATATGTTGGTAATAATACAGTATACTATTTTAATAGCCTGTACAAAATCTTCTCCAGAATGAATAACATTACCCTGGAGAAAAGAGTATAGAAGTGACTTGAAATGTAAGGGAATTAAGTACTTGCAAAAAAAGATTTTTCGCCGATTATAAATATTGGTTAAATTTTCAAGTGTCTATTAGTCTAGCTCGTCGGGAAGGTAGTATAATATTGATTGCCAAATTCCTTCGGAACAGAAATGCCTTAGAACGTGGTAATACAAGGGTTGAAGTTTCCTACAATCCCGACCTACCACACCAATGAGATGTTACATAAAATATTTACCTTACAGTAATCAGTCGACACCGCAAAATAAACAGCGTGATCTGTGATTGCGGGCGCTCGGCTTATCGCGACAGCTAAACAAGACTGACTTCGTTATATAGGTAGTAAAAATATTGGCACTCCATCCCTTATCGGCAGCAGACAAGTAATATCCGATAGCATCTGTATCTATTCTAATATCGTTAACAAAACTGCTTCGTCCACCTGTATATACATAAAAATACACATTAAAAGCTGATTATCAGCGAATACGTCCAAGCAAATCTTTTATACACGTGAAGCTAATTAGCAGAACGAAATATTTTTTAATAATGCACACATTTTGAAGTGCATAAAACGGTAATATTGATTCGAATTAAAGCAAAAAAAGCTAAATGATCATTACCTGTCACTCATCAGATTTGTACCTAGGACAATGTTCCATTGAGCCATGGCCAACTCCTTCTGTTTTGTCTCTCTCGAGGTCCTTATAATTTGCCTGCCTTCAATGTTCCGACAACTTACCATCAAACGGCTGGTCTAATTTGATTATTATGGGGTAGCCTCAATACACTTTTTATGGTTTTTCTTTTTTTTATTTTATTTATTTTTTCTAATTTCAGTAGCTGCCAACTATCTGGTAGCATTATAAAAGTGTACTTTTAAGTTGCTATAGGGCGCATTCTTAATGTTTTTCAAGAAGATATGAAGGTAATGAAGGTCATCAGTATCATAGTTGAAATATAAAATGGACTTGAAGTGTATCAAATTATAATGCAAGGAAATTCACGCGACAAGCCTAATCAGATTGTCGATGACAATCGATATCAGATATCTCTCTACTTTACATAAGTGAATGTAAATGACCGGGGACGAGCACACGCGGCGCCGCGAATGAACGATAACACAGGGTTTAAGGGCACTGGAGCTCGTCTACCGACCACTCCTCAGGGTGGAAGAAGTGGACGATCCACGTGCATTTTCCATATCGCAGTCCACCAGCTATCTTGGCACTGGTGAACATTTGGGGACGATGCCCCCACGATATCTCAATTGTAGTTGAAGGTTGACCTTCGGTATAGCGTTTGAATCTATCTCACATTTCCTCCATTACGCTTACAATCATGATTGTCCCGACGTTATCTAATCGTTTCTGAAAACAGTCTTGTCTTGATTTTTCCGAACCGGACCAATAGGTATGTATGTAAAAGTGTTGGTGTTCAGACCACCATGCGTGGTGTGGTTAACATAATAACTACCTATATAATGTGGACATATAATATAAGTAGGACCTATGATATATGACGTCATGTGAGATTGTTGGCGCATGTCTGTGAAAATAGGGGTAGATACAAGATTAAGTACAAAGAAATATTAAGACTTAGAAATTGTGATTATCAATGAAATTGCAATACGTATTAGAATATGGCTGATATCGACTTGGGTCTCATTTGTTTGTCCAAGTCAATTAAAATTCACCGTCATCATCTATGAACGTATAACTAACCCCATTTATTAATTTTAGGGAAGAAGTAAAGTTGTGCATAATACGTTTATTATCGTCTTAAGTATTTAATTTTTCTTAAACCATTCCTCTTTAATAAAATCAGAAGCCATCTCTGCGACCATAATAACTGGAGCATAAGTGTTGCCTCGAACCACATCCTTAATGACGCTGGCATCCGCTATCCTCAAGTTTTTTACGCCAATAACTCTCAGCTTCGGATCCACTACTGCTCCCATGGCTGCTGTTCCGACCACGTGTTTTGCAGATACCACCATGTTTAACGCCAAACATTTTTGCAGTTCCGTACCAGCTAGATCTTCGCAGCCTTTAATATTTAAATCCACGACGTAAGCACTCTTCTCGCGAAAATACGAGGTATGTGCAATCGACCACACTAAATGCATAGCCTCGGGATAACTATCTAAGTCAGCGGGGTCCGAAAACGTGCGTGTGTATATCAAGGGGTCATCATTTGGGTCCTTCGATAATAGCCGTACTTTGCCCGTCGACTTGGGTTTAAGTAATTCAACGGCAAACGATAATAATTCTTTATATTTATTTTCAGATTCAAGTTTAGCACAAATATAATGCTTGAATCCTGAAGTTGTACATTTTTTATAAATATCACTGTTAACTGGTACACAACTGGGAAATATAGCGTAGTCGGGAATATCTTTCGTATGAGGATTTAAAGATATATAAACCCCGAGATCTGATGACCACGATAAAGATCCTCTTCTATTATACAGATACTGCATTGTATCCATGTACATTTCTTCCTGACTCGTGAAACATGTTCCATTTTCGGCTGCCAAGTATATCAATACTTTAGGGTGGTCTTGAAAATTATCACCTACCGGCAAATCTGCGACTACCTTTATTCCTAACACCTCCAAATGTTCTCTGGGCCCTATTCCAGAAAGAAGTAATAACTTTGCAGTATTAAATATTCCTGCTGTGACGACGACTTCCTTCTTAGCATAGTAAAGTTTTTCAACGCCGTTTGCAATCACTTTTACTCCCTTAGCATCATTATTTTCGATAATAATCTGTGTGGCCATTGTATTTTTGAGTATGAACAGGTTACTTCTAGTCGATGCCTTCTTTAACAGAGATATGTGTGAGCCGTCACGTTTGCCATCACTTATCATGTGTGATATTCGACCTGCTCCAACTGAAGACGCCATGTCTTTTACGATTTTGATTCCCAATTCCTCAAAAGCTTCTAAAAATTTTTCGGTACTATAAATGGACACATTATTGCCGGATACCTCCATTTCGCCATTACATCCATGGAGCTCCCTGAGCTCTGGGTCGTCCATGATTCTTTCATCGGTGCAATGTTCTGTTTTCTTGAAGTATTTCAGGACGTTGTCCCAAGCCCAATCTTCTCCGAAGACGGTGGCCCACTCGTTGTAGTCCGCGGGAGACCCTCTAGCATAGACCATGTCATTCAAAGCGCCGCTACCACCCAGCATCCTCCCAGAGGGCATCGGCATCACTCCGCCTCGCAGCGCCTGACTAGTGACCCCGTCATTGACCGTCAAAAATTTCCAGTCGTATTTAGTTCCTCGCATTGCCTCTTTGAAGCCTGGGATCTGTAAGGTGATAAATAATATGGTTTCATCACTAGATAGTGTTATGTTCAAAGTTTAAATTGTCAGCATTCAATTACATTGCTCTCGTAGGGGGGGTCGCCGCCGGCCTCCACCAGCAGCACGGTGGCCTCTGGGATCTCGGACAGGCGCGCTGCCACCACCGAGCCAGCTGACCCTCCGCCCACCACGATGAAGTCGAAAGTTAATTTATCTGTAACATACAATTAAGTAGTAACGCTTAAAGCTATATACGTTAGTTACAGTTTTTAGGGTTCCGTACCCAAAGGGTCCGTCCCGTCCCGTCCGTCCGTCTGTCACCAGGCTGTATCTCATGAACCGTAATAGTTACACAGTTGAAATTTTCACAGACGATGTA